>APFE030886277.1:47385-78989 GCA_000404065.3 Pinus taeda
TCTCCCAATTCTCTTTGGATTAATAGTTGCCTTACTGAAGAGAAAGGAACTATAACTTTTGTATGGGCTTTTAAAAGGAAGGGTCTGTAATGTTTCACCGCTTTATATACAGCAAAGGCTTGTTTTTCTATTTCGGAGTAGTTTAGTTCTGCACCTTGGAGATTTGAACTATAGAATGAAATAGGTGCTTCCAAATTGTGATTGTTGATCTGTGTAAGTACTGCCGCATAAGAGCAATCGGATGCTATGGTATACAATGTAAAATGATTAGAAAAATTTGGAGTGTTTAGAGCGGGGGCATTGATTATTGATTGTTTGATTAATTCAAACGCTTCTTTTTCTGGCGATCCCCATTTAAAGACTGAATTTCTCTTAATCATAGTTTGAAGTGGAAAAATAATCTGACAAAAGTCTGGAACGAATCTCTTGGCAAAATTGATTTGGCCTAAAAATGACTGCATGGATTTCTTATTGTGAGGAAAAGGGATTTCAGAGATTTCTTTAATCCTGTCCGGATCGATATAAATGTCGTCTTTAGAAACAATAAAGCCTAGGAGCTTACCTTGATCAAGAGTGAAAAAGGATTTCTTAGGGTTAAGATAAATACCATATTTCTTACAACGCTGAAAGATTTGATTCAAATCATGCAAGTGGTTGTATCTCTCTTTAGAAAATACAGTAATGTCATCTAAATAGACGACTACTGTTCTATTAATTAACCCTTTGAAAGGGATATCCATTGCTCTTTGAAAAGTGGCTCCTGCATTAATAAGTCCGAAAGGCATTTTCTGATATGCATACATTCCCCATTTTGTTCTAAATGTGGTTTTGAGTCAGTCATCAAGATGGACCAAAATTTGGTTATATCCTGAAAAACCGTCCAAAAAGGACATTAACTCTGAGCCAGCCACTGATTGGAGTATCTGCTCCATAGTGGGTAATGGGAAATTATCTTTTAAACTTGCCTTATTTAAATTCCTGAAATCAATACAAATCCTTATGTCGCCATTCTTCTTTCTGACTGGTACCATATTGGAGACCCAATTCGAGTGTCGTACGGGAAAAATAATCTTAGCTTTCAAGAGTTTATTGAGTTCCAACTTTATTTGACCCTCTAAGTTTGGATGTATTTTTCTCAACTTTTGTTGAACTGGTTTCTACTCGGGAAGCATCGGATAGTGTGCTGAATAATAGATGTATCATACGTTTTTAGATCATCATATCTCCAAGAGAAAACATGTTTATTCTTTCGTAACAGACTAATAAATGCTTCCTTTTCCTCTATAGAAAGTCCCAATCCTAAATTAGTGTTTTGAGGATTTTGTTCGGTGCCAAGGTTTATCAATTCAAACCTTAAGGTAGAGCTCTGGAGCTTTGTATTGGACACAGGTTTAAACCTGTCTCTAATATCGTAAAGGTCCTCAAGCTTCACCACGCGCTTTGGGATTGAGTTTTCCTCATGTTTATCTCGTATTTGAATATCGTGCTCGTCTTCCTCGATGATTTGATTATCATAGGATTTTTCAGAGGTTAGAAATTGTAAAATGTCATCATCGTGGTTGAATACTCTCCAATTGGTTACATTGTCAGGAATGGATGGCCTAAAAAGTAATTCTTGGAAAACCTATCTGGACTATAGTCTTCGGAAGGGAGTAGCTTGGAAGCGACATTAGCTAGCAAGTCGGCTGCCAAATTTTGCGACCTGGGAATGGAAGAAATATTGAATGCTAAAAAATGGGAAGTGAGCTCTTGTACTAGCGATTGATAATGTTTAAGATGGTTCGAAAGACAATGAATTGTATTCCTTACCTGTTTAACAATAATCTTAGAATCTCCAAAGACCTTTAAGTATTGGAATTTGAGGCCGATTGCTTTGTACAATCCTTGGACTAATGCATCGTACTCAGCTGTGTTATTGGTGCATTCAAACTCTAATCTACAGGACAACATTGTTTTTTCCCCTTGCGGGCTAACCAAAATGCATCTTGCTCCTGATCCTTCACTAGACTTGGATCCATCAAAATATAAAGACCAAAATAAAGAATTATATACAATCTTACTTACAAAATTCTCAGTAACATTAACACATTTAGACTTGTCAGTCTGCGAAAAATTTTCAATTTGCGATGTGAAATTGTTAACTAAGAAAGGAGATGGTTGGGCAATATAATTGCCGAAAAATGAATCAGAAGAATAATTCCCTAAGATATTGTTGTTGAACACGATTGGTTGATTTTCTTGTTCAAATTCTGTAACAGTGTGGGTCATATGTTTCTCCCGATCGATCTTTATTTGATTTGGCTTGCCCTTATAGGGGAGCCACATATGGGACCAATCGGTGGAGATATACCCATGGAGATTTTCTGACCAATCCCTGCTTAAAATCAACCCATAGAATTTAGGTATATCGGTGAATATGATGTCAATCCTTTGGACTATTCGTGGATCCGCCGATAACCTGATCGTTACAGAGTTTATTTCCCCTATAACTTGAACTTTAGTTCTATCTAACGGCACAATGTGAATAGAATATTTCTGGGGTTCTATATTCAGTTTGGAACAAACTGAAGTGGGCATTATATTAGATGATGCCCCAGAATCAATTAAGCAGTTATGTAGATTTCGATTGTAAATTTCATATGTTAAGAGGAAAGGAGGGGTATGGGAATTTGATTTATCTCCAATCAGAATTGTGTCAGTTGCCTCAACTCTACCAGAAGGTGGTTGTCCTGAGTCGCTTGAAGCTTTAGTGTTGGGAAGAGGTGAAGAAGGAACAGCATTAAGTTCTTTGAGAAGTAATTTTTGTTGATATTTTAATTTACTAAGCTCAAACATGGTGATGTTTGCCTTAGTTTTCTTCATGTCATTGACAATATTATAATCCATCGAATCAGAAACTACCAATGTCTTAGATGATGAAGGTGTATTGGAGGATGGCGGCTGATTCTGAGATACTATCGCGGCTGGCTTCCTTACGGGTACCTTTTCCTTTGTAGTATTCGTACCAGCACTCCTTTTCTTTGGATTAGCTTGAACAGGTTCGGAGGTAACCTTACTCCTTGTAGTGACAGGAAAGGCTTCTTGGTCAGCGTCAGTATCAGAATTAGGGAGTATAAAGTCCCACATCCCGTGGCATTCAACTACTTCCTCTTCTTCTTCTTCGGATGGTGTAACTGCTTCTTCTTCTTCTTCTTCCTCAGGATCCAAATATGCGTAAGATATGACATTTGGAGGCTTGGACTTGGGTTTTTTGAAATTCCTATATGGTTTCTTCGTTGAGGACTCTAATACTTGTTTCTTAATTTCAACCATTTCGTTTGACATGGTTTTAAGGACTTTTTGAAGGCCCTCCATGTCATATGGATCCTTAGTGATCTTTTTCTTCGAATCATCTTTAAAGGACACTTTTTTAGATTTTCGTTCTTCCAGGGCAGTCTTCTTTTCTAAGGCAATCACACTTTTTTCAACAGCGAGGACTTCCTTCATGTTTTCGGCCAATGTAGGCTGCTTAGCCCTATCCACAAAAATGACTATGTTTGAGGGTAAGGCAGTGATATACCACTCGCTTCTAACTTGTTCGCTTGGCTTATCATCGGTGGGTATTTTGTTCAAGAGTTTGTTGAGTCGGGAGTTGAACTCCTTAATGGGTTCTCTTGACTTGATCCTTAAATTGGAAAGATCATGGACAAGTGTAGCCAAAGATCTATCATCGCCGTATTTGGTGAGGAACTGTTCCTGGAAGATATTCCAACTTGTGATGGATCCAGAGGGCAAGGAAAAATACCAAGACCCTGCTGATCCTTGTAGTGTATAGGGAAACAATCTAACTACCACATCTTCTTCAGTCACTCCCTTCAAATTGACTGACAACATAAAATTATTTTATGTGTTCTTCTGCTGACGTTCCAGCATCTGGATTGAATTTTGGGAGCCATTTTTCTGGATAATCGGGTAACGGGTGTAAAGGCGCAGGCATGGTAACTGCACCAAGACTTCTCCATGGTCTTTGGGCCATTTTAGGAGTACCTGCAATTGCCTGAGGTGTTCCAGGTGCTTGAGGGGGAGGTGGAAGTAAAGACTGAAAAGATTGTGATGTTTGAGATGAAGTCCTTGGTGAACAACGATATGTAGTGGTGAAGTGGGTGTTTGACTCCGCACAGGTGATGATGAAATGGAAGATGATGGAGAAAAGGTTTCGCTACCAGAACCTTCAGCGGTCTTTTTAATCCTTTTCCTTTCGGGTAAAGGGAACTCAGGTGGTTCAATACCTAGTTTTTTGCTTTGGAGTCTGGTAAGGTGAGGGGGTAAGTGGAATTGTGAAGTCTGACTGCCTTGTGATACTTCAGATCTAGGAGGCGAAATTGACAAGCCTTGAAGTTTCTGGATGATGGATTGAACTTTAGGGGACTCCGGGCTTAAGTGTTCTGAAGTATGATGTAATTGAGCAGTAATGGTTGATTCTTCCTCGTCTCGTCTGGATACTGGTGATTTAGAATGCGAACGAGATGTCCGAGGAGAGGTGGAGGGTGAATTACTCTTTGAATGGTTTGTAGGTGTTGGCTTACTCGCCATTCATAGCGAACGGCCCTCCTTCTAGGGCCAGAAATGTTGATGCCTCGAAAATCACTGCAACAACAGTGGGGGATAACCACCCCGTCCGGACCTTAGTACAGCTCCTTTTCCGTTTGGGATGGTGGCTCTGACTGGATATAACGGGACCAGTTTCCTGATAGTGAATAAAAGGGATGGATGAGTGATGAGTTGTCTATTTTAATGATAGGCGGCTAGCTTATTCTATTAACAAAAATAAGAAAAATAATACTAATCCCGGGAACAACTTATTCATTTGAAATGTAGCGCTTAATAATCCTTATTTATTCACAGGCATATAGATGACTCTATAAATAAAACATGGATATTCAGTCATTTAAAGATTACTTCATCTAAATACTTAAATGAAGCGATTAACACAAATTACTACATTTACCATTTATATCATCGATACATATACGATTGAAAGAAAAGCATGCTATAAACAGCCAATAGTGGGATGCATAAAGGATGCTGTTAAAACACATATATATAAGCGATAATAGCAAGAGCGATTAAATAACAATTCATATAACAGGAATGAGTACCGACGCAGATAATAGTACCATGTGAGCTGCTAATCAATCCCAAATATCAATCGCTATTCAGAATTCTTCCTTCAACACAGAAATTCTTTTAAACAAAGACAGTAGTGCACATTTGTATAAAAACCTTCGTCATCAAAATCAGAATAATTGGTCCAGTTTCATAAAAGAATACCCCTGAAGTACAATAGTGCAACTTCAGGGTTTAAGTCATATACAAAACTTTATGACCCTTTCTAAATGCATGAAAGGTCTATAAATACTACTAAGCTAAAAAAATCTATGAAACAAAATCCTACTAAATTGGCATCAATAAATGCTATCTATCTCCTTGGGGGCGATCTGGCAGTCGACGATGTGAATCATGACTCAGGCTGCTTGCCTTTAAACCTAAGCTGGCTTATCGCAAGCATTGGCTCCACTTCGGGCGGTCTGTTGAGGCGCAAGCTGAGTTGGGAAGCAAAGGTGGCATCCTGAATATCGGGTATAATATACCCAATAGCATCTGTGAGGCATTTTAAGGCGGCCCTCTGGCTGTGCGGCTTCACTAAGAAGAACCAATAGGCATCCCATGTTAAACTGTTGATCCCCGTGATTAACCTTCCATTTTTCTCCAGCTCTGGGTAGCATGAATGCTCCAACATCTTTGTCACTGTTAATTGGCCTGGGGTACATTGGGAAATCATGTTAGACAAATAAAGAGTATTATTTACTAATTCAACCAAATTACTAGTGGTTGCCTTGCATCTTAAAATTGCTCCTTCTGCCTTCATTAACTGTGATTGTCATTCTGTGAATAATATTTCCTTATGTGATTCCAGAATCCTTGGTAGGTTAGTTGCCTGTCCCTGATCAGAATCTTGCCATTCCAGAAAATTTGTCAATGTTTCTTCGGCCTGATCCAAATCTATCCTTGCCTTTTCTACTTTTTCGCTTATGGATGCCCTAAGTCGCATAATGGCTCTGCCTGGGTGATTTGCTGACATAGGAGTTTCATTTGATTTATCAATGCTTTATTTAATTGGAACGCCTCTGCTTTAAATTCATCTACCTGAGGGAGCTTTTTCATCTGCTCAATTTGATTCGATAATTGAGCGATTTGCTCATCTTTGGATTTTATCATTCCCTCAGTTGATATTTTTAATTGCGCCAATGTTGCTGATAGCTCCTTTTGCTTTTGGATTTCGCTTTCGTCAATCCTTTGTTTTTCTTCTTGCAATTGCTTAGTCAACTGATTATTATTTTGTTGTTGTACTAGCAATTGCTTCTATGCCTGTTCTGCCTTCTGCTGTGCTTCCGATAATTGAGCCTGTAGCGAAAAGATGTCTTAATCTTTCGCCTTTAATAGATTGCTCACCTCCGATGCTTTATCTATGGTTGCCGCAATATGCTCCAGCGTATTGCGATAGCTTTGTCAAGTCATCAGAGGGATCAAATTCTTCCTTCCACACCACATTTCCCGTTACTATTAATTCAGGGAATAAAGAAGGTTGATTAGCCCTTCTCCTCTTCCTCTATCACTTTACAACAGCTTTATGCTTAGGGATGTAGAAGACATCCAAGGGAGGAATCCCTTCTATCTGCAAAAGGATTTCGCCCGATGGATCCTTAGGAATTATTTCCGTTTCCTTTGATTTGGGTGGGTCGTTGGTTTCGCCCGAAACCTGCTTTGATGTTGCTTCCTGTGTGTTGCCTTCTTTTGAAACCTCATCATCTTTAGAGTATTCTAAATTTCCGATGATTAAATTGAATTGCTGCCATTCCTGGAGCAGTTTCGGATCAGTCTGTGTATCATCGTTAGCTCTTGAACTGCTCTCTTCCTGAGTTTTCACCTGGGTTTCTTCCTGTCTCTGCAAGTTTGCCTGGGTTTCCTCCAACCTCTGGTCATGCACTTCCTCCTGCTTCTTTGATGTAATAGGAGGTTCTTTGTCACGTTGCTGCTCAGGCTCGCTTGATTTTGTTGTTGTTGGAGTAGTCGCTAACAAGTCTAGAGGCAGAGTTTGCAACCTCTGTTCTCTAATTCTGTTAAATTCGACTAGCCCCTCATCGTTGTATTCATTTATGGAGAGCGATTTAACTTGATATAGCGACTCGGCCGATGCGAACAAATCCTCAAATATGTCTTCTTTGTGCTCGAACTTGGCCAATTTGGCCTGTTCGAGTGCATTGTAGGCGATTTTCCTTGGATCGAATCGCCTGCTTGGCAGAGTTGCCAGAGTCAGCGAGTTTATTTTCTCAGCTTCCTTCTATGCATGTTTGAGATCATGCAAAGTGTAAATACCAATTCGCAAAGGAAAGGAGGGCCAGACATGCTTCTTTGCTTTTTTCAGGGTCTGAGTAACCCCATCGGCGTTGATTTGATAGGTTACTTCCCTGGCAAGTAGTTTATCAGGGATGTATAGAGGAAGCACATGGGGCTTGGCTTGACTGCCAAAAACTTTGATATAGGTGAACTTCTCTTCTCCAAACCAACTTGCTACGGCAGTTAAATCCACCCCCACTTGGTCAGAAATCTTCGGGGTAGGCTTATTGAAAATGGAATAATGAATAGGCAACATTAAACCGTTGCAGATTTGATACAAGTGGTGTTTGTAGTTGGTCTTCCACAAATTTTGATGATATATGTGAACAGGTGCGGGGTCTTGCGACGTCCACCTCCATCCGAGCACAAGAAATTCAGAATTAAAACATAAAACATCTAACACATAGGCACTGTAGTAAAATGGTGGAATGAACCTCTCAGTGACGCGAGAGTTAAATCTGAAATTAAGAATGGCAGTTGCTAGCTTATCAGATAGTATATCTACCCAATCCATTATCTCGCCACTACATGCCGCCTCAATTAAGGGGACCATTTCTATGGTAAAATTGGCAGAATCATGTAATCCCCATAGTCTGCACATCATAATCGCAGCATAGCAATAAGGAGAGAATAGAGAGTTGACTGAGTACTTACCCGAAGATTCGTGCTTGTGCTTTGCTGGATTTTGTCTCCAACCTCGAATTGGTTCGGACTCAGTCTCATTTTCTGCTCGGAATTTCTCTAGGAATGTCATGTTGTACTTCTTCTCCTCTGCAGGCAAATGATACATTTGCCTTAGATCCTCGGCTCGAAAAGAACCGAAAATCCTCCCATCTATAGTGCTGAAAGTTCTATCAGTAATTTGGATTTCTTGAATTGCCCATCTTACCACATCCATATATGGGAGAATTTGCTCTCGGGCCGCTATTCTGTGAAGAAAGGAATTGGCCAAGTCTTTCAGATTAGCCTCAGATTTGCTAGTGCTGTCGCATGAGACTTGTATTCCCGTCACCCTCGGCTCTTTAGCTTCAATCAAGTTATACGTGCCTTGCCAAGTAGCTCTGGTAAGTCCCAGGCACGTAGTGTCTGATATAGGCCCTTTCTTTTTACTGCTTGGATCAACAACGGGTTGCCCTGCGACCGGCGAAGCGGAAGGCATTGTGGTCTTTTTGGACTTCTTTCCCATTCCACTCAGATCTGTCTCTCCAGGAGAATTATGCACAGAGAGAACGATAGGCGTAATACAGGAAACAATAACATAAATCGAATAGACTGAGATATATATATATTGATAAATTCATGGTGATCGATTGGCTTAAGATGGCTTCGAATCAAATCTGTGAACAGATCGCAAGCTTGTTGTTTTCATTAAATGGTCATTAAGGCCTGTCAATCTCATCAATACCAGTCGTTTCGATTAATGGCCGAATGATTTATTTGAAGCGTGCCTTGGGCGATTTGGCGGTTGAGCGCGGATGAGCGGCTTTTCGAAAGATAGTGCCTTAATTACGAATAACTCGTATTAAACTGCCTTTATGGTTTTGCTTTGAAAATTGTGCTTTTTCCTTTATCGCAATCGGGCGTCGGGGAAAATCAGAAGTCATTATTTTGGTTACATTTGGAATCCCCAATCGTCGATAGCGATATCACATCGCGTCGGGAGTAGTGAGTTGGGCGGTTAAGAAGGCGTGCATAGTCAATTGCCGATTGCCGATTGCCGATATCGCATCGCATCGGAGCAAGGGGGATTTAATTGCGTTCCTTCATTTCTTACCGATACCTTATAGTGATTTCCCATCGGAATAAACCAATATGTCCTCAAGTTGTGTTCCCTTTGTCATTGCGATATGCGATCTTGCGATCGCTATATCGCAATGACAAAAGCTTAATCATTTTACGTTAAGGTTTTTTGATTGGTTTATGGAAAAGGCTTTTCGGTAATGTTTTCTTTTATTTCTTCGGGCCTTTTAGAATAGAATTTTAAATTGATACCAATTGAAAAAAAAAATTGAAAAGGGACCCATTTCATATTATGTTTTTTGAGATAATATTGATATGAAATGGGGGGTTGTTGTAGGGCACAACAGCTGCATGCAGAGGTTCCAAGAGTGGAGACATCCACTCAAGCAGAGTCTTATAGAGATGGACGAAAGTGCACAAGAGAAGCTGACATATTATTGGAGGATGTGAGAGAGAATGTGGGAACACCATCTTCTCGGCGCAAACAGAGGAGGTCACCTGAGAGGTACACTGGATACATGGCCCTTGCTGGGGAATGTGTTGAGACCAGCCATCTTCCTTTAAGGAAACAGTGCAATAGCTAATTTGGGTTGATGCTATGGTGGAAGAGTATGACTCCATAGTTCGTAACATTGTTTGGGACGTGGTTCTGAGACTAGAGAACAAGTCAGTTGTGAGTTCCCATTGGCTTTACAAGGTAAAGCAAGCTACTGATGGTAGTGTGGAGAAGCATAAGGTAAGATTTGTTGCCCGTGGCTTTTCATAGGTCGAGGGGATTGACTATGATGAGACTTTTGCTCCCATCGCAAGGTACTCATCTATCAGATCTATGTTGGCACTATCAACATAGATGGGTTGGAAGATCCATCAGATGGATGTGAAGACTGCATTCCTCAATGGCCAGATTGAGGAAGAGGTGTACATAGAGCAGCTAAAAGGTTTTGAGACCTTCGATCATGAGTTGCATGTGTGCCGACTCAAGAGAGAATTGTATAGGTTGAAGCAAGCACCTCATGCTTGGTACACCAGGATAGATAACTACTTCACCGGGTTGGGCTTCACAAAGAGTGAAGCAGATGCGAACCTGTACCACATCATGGTGAAAGGTAAGTTGTTGGTGATCGTACTTTATGTTGATGATCTCATATTGACTGGTGATGATAAGTTGATCGTGTCTTGCAAGGAGGACCTTGAAAGAGAATTCAAGATGAAAGACATGGGTCTCGTGCATTACTTCCTTGGCATGGAAGTGTGGTAGAAGGATGGGGAGTTATTTGTGTCTTAGGGCAAGTATGCCAACGGGATACTCATGAGATTCCACATGGAGAAGTGCAAGCCCATGCAAACTCCTCTAGTAGGTAACTGGAGCAAGGAGGTTGCTACTTCAAGAGAAGTGGTAGAGACTACTGTGTACAGGCAGCTTGTGGGTTCACTGATGTACTTAGTGAACACATGACCAGATTTGTGCTATGCGGTGAACTAGCTGAGTCAAGTGATGGTTCAGCCTACCAAGATGTTTTGGAAGATGGAAAAGCATGTATTGACATACCTCAAAGGCACATCTCAATATGGATTATGGTATTGACAGATAGAGGGATTGAAGCTATAGGGCTTCACTAATGCAGATTGGGTAGGGAGTCCATCAGATCGGAAGAGCACATCAGGAGGGATTTTCAACCTTGGGTCAGCGGCAGTTTCTTGGTACAACAGGAAACAGGGGTCAGTTGCACTCAACTCGGTAGAGGCAGAATACATGGTTGCAAGTCAGGCAGCATGTGAGGCCATCTGGATGTGGAAAATCCTAGTTGGTTTGTTTGATCAGAGGATTGATCCAACTATGATCTATTGTGACAATCAGAGTTGTATCAAACTCTCTGAGAATCTTGTATTTCATGATAGGTCCAATCACATCAACATCCAATATCATCATCTCAGAGACTGTGTAGCGAGGAGGATCATGTTGCTGCAGTATATTTCAATAGAGTAATATGCTGAAATTTTGACAAAGGCATTGTAAAAGTGTAAATTCGAGTTCCATAGAGACAAGATCGGGGTGGAAAATAATCCCTTTCTTGTTGACAGGGAGTGTTGAAATATGGAAACAAGAATATTCCAATTTAATTTGTCCTTGAATTAAATTGTGAATTAAAATCAAAGTTAGTCTTAATAGCTACTTGAAAATAATTAATTTATTTATTTTAAATTAATTAGTTGGAGAAATTCAAGTTAGAAGTCTTTCTGAAGTCATGCAAGAGTTATCCCTTAAATTAAGGAGATAAGATTGAGTTATATTTGAGTTGTAATTAGTTAACTCAATTTACTGAGTTAAGTCCAGTTGAATTAGTTCCAAACTATTTGAGGAACTAATATTGAGTTAACAGTCAGTTGATGCATGAATGCACTCAACTAGTGCTACTATCAATTGCATGTGTTTTCTCATGGAGAAAACTCATGCATGCAGCAAAGGATAAATCCTTGAGGATTGCACAGTTTTGGAGGCAAGGTTTTCCACTTAGTAACTGGGAATCATCCACAAGGAACAGCGTAAGGAAATATGAGCTTGGAGGGAAAAGAGGAAGGCTGAAGAGAAGCCAAGATTGCATGTGAGCATCTGTGAGGATTGTATTGAGAGTTGGCTAGCTGTGAGAGCTAAGGCTTTGTATAATTCATATGTATTTCCACCATGTATGATAATACAATAGTGTGGGTTTTTTAGCTGAGGCTTTCCCCAAAGTATTTTCATGTGTATTTTTCCATTGATTCTTCTTCTTCTGGTTATATTGTTCAGCTTGATCTTTAAGCTTCCGCAAATTGATATTAGAAGTAGGTTGTAGTATTCTTATTTGATTTATATTACATTATCGGGTTAACCTACACATAACCTACACAGATTTTCTACATCTAGTCCTCCAAAAATCACTTTTCCCAAGACTTCTTCAGAAGTGCAATGTGGGGTCTGAAACAGTGGCAAAAACCTATTTTTGAGCATGTTTTTTTACTTTTCCTTTCAACTTGTGCACTAACATGGAAACCTAGGTACATATCTTACTTGTACTCATCAAAATCTATCCAACCATGCAAGAAATTCACCATTTGGAGGTCTTGGGAAGAAGCCCAGAGTATGCTCATTGTGCTTCTGTACATCACAGAATTGCCAAAATACCCAAAATTTCAAAATTTACAAAAATTCTTCAAAATTACTTGAAATTTGTTTCTTTGACTCCTTGGGTGATGGGTTAGACAATTAAGTATGCATTAGCAAGTAGATCCAAGTTGTCTCTCTTCCTTAGCTTCATTAGGGTTTGATTTAGCCTCTTTTTCATGTTTTTTACCCTAATCTGAGAAAGCTTGTTTCTTGTGGAGTAGTGCCTTGTCATGTGCCTTTGGATATTATTGTTCCTGTTATACCTCTTGAGAATATTTTCGAAGTGATCATTCACTTTTCCAAGACAAAATTCCTTGTCTTGTTCAATCTCAGTTGTAATTAGCTCATCAAAGTCCTGTTGACCTAGTGATGGACACGCTTCACTTTCTTGCTCTTTCTACCTCTTGCGATTTCCTATTCTTGGCCTCCTTGGTTTAATTGGAACCTATATATCCTCAAGCTGCTCAACATCAATGACAACCTTACCTTTTCCATCCTCCACCTCCAAATTTTCCTTAGGTTTAGTGAGAAAAATTTGATTTACTTGAAGTTGCATGTTCTCCTACTGAAGAAATGTTATCATGAAGTTAGCCTTTGAAAGCCTATCCTTGAGTTGTCTGGTTTCTACTTCATTTTCCTTTATGATCTCGTCAGGTAGCGTGCTCCTCATGCTCTGACATGTCATCCTCAAAGTGTGCCTACAACATGCAAGGGTGCAACATGTTGGTTTTGAAGGAGAAAACACAAGTGTTTTCCCTCTACTGTAGGTATTGGTCACCTCTGCCCTAGGTATCTTTACCACTGATGCTCTAGTTGACTGTGCAACTGGTTTTCTTGAAGAGCCAATTTCTTGTGGCTTTGGTGATGGTGATGGTGTACCTTGGTTGTTAGGTTGACTAGTAGTAGGCAAAAGTGAAGTTGATTGGGTGAATGCCTCCCAAGGCATGTTAATCTCTAAAAGTTGATGGAGGAAAATGACTTTGACCAAGCCATGGTAAAACAAGCTATATTTATGATCCTTCCCTTTACTTTGTACCTTCTTTGTCATCTTAACAAGGCTTCTATACAAATAATGAGGCAAGTTTAGAGGTTTGACTACTATGAAGTGCATTAGGAGCCTTATGTGGTACTGATAAAGATTTTAAAACCTTCCTTCACAAGTAAAGTACCTCATTATCATCTTCATTAATGGAGCATACCTGTCAAGCAATTTCCTAAAGGGAAAATTGTGTTTTGGAGCATCCTTATATTGTGGCTTTAGGAAAATTTTGTAGTTATTAATGTCTAAATCTATCCCTTTAAACCAAATTTCTCCATGTGTTGGAATACCTCTAGCTATGGTAATGGAATCTTCTGAAATGATGAAGTCTACCTCGGTAATGTTGGCCTTATCCCTCCTGAAGTTGGTGGCAAAGAGGTTTGTCAATGGAACCTACTTCTTGGATCTTCTCATAGAAACCTAGGTAGCCCACATCTTGGAAAGATTTCTTAATGAATGGTGAGGCCATGATTTCTTGGACTTGTGATGGCTCATACCTGGACACTTTCCCACCCTTATTATATTTTTTTCTTCTCAGTGTCATTGTTTCCAGTTTCCATGGTCAAAACCCTAGCTAAGTGGGAAGGAAAGGGATAGGGTATGACTACAAAACAGGGGACAAGGGACTATGGTGTTGAAGGAATGGAATGGAGGGGTTAGGGAGTGTGTAAAGTTATGGGAAAATTTTATGGGATAGGGATAGATGTCAGGGGGTGTATGGAAGTGAGAATTCTTAAAAGCAGTGGGGGGTGGGGGGTGTAAAAATGACAAAAACACAGTCCTAGCATAGGAAGTTGTCAATGGACCAGCCTAGGCTAGGGTTTGTAGAGAAATGTAGGAGATGAAAGGGAATAGGTGAGGGAAGTGTTTTAATGAAGTATAAAATGTGTATATTAGTGTATGGGAGCAAGAAACATAGGCTTTTACCACTGATTTGACAAAATTTCACATGGAAATGAAAAACGCAGTGAAACCCTAGGAGAGGGAATTTCACTAAAAATTTTTAGAAGATAGATGCAAGAGAAGATTTCCAACTAATACTTACTCTTCCAAGAGGTCTTGAAAGCCCTAAATTTATGAGATGAAACCTTGTGGATGGTTTCTTTACCTCCAATTCGAAAATGCAGCAATGAATACCATAAGCATAGAGTAGGAGGAAAAGCGTAGTGTAGGAGGGTAATTTAGGATTTCAAGGAAGAATTTGGTTGCTCTAAAGGCTAGAATGTAATTCGATGTTGGGGAGAGCTCTTATGAAAGTGAAATGAATAGTTTGAATGCTTTGAATGGTCTTTTATAAGCTAGAGGTCGATTGTTTCCTAAGTCATGGAGGTGACAGTATTGATATTTTTTAGAAATGATGTGATGTGACTATAGCATGATCTTATTTGAAGTTAAATGTTACCTTTACCTTTATTAATTTTGTTCCTAAGCTAATAACTCCCTTTAATGATGACTCGATTGATGAACATGAATCCCTTTTGCTTTAAATTAATGGCATTATAATGACAAATGAAGTTGAAAACTAGAACATGAACTAAATGATGAATGAAGACACATGAATGAAGACATGACCATGATGACTGATGAATACTATGAGTAGGTGGAGGGAGTACCAGTGACCTAGACACACCAACCAATGATCAAATTTTATTTGAAAATTCATTTTGAAACTATAAAATTTTGACCTAGGACACTGTCAGCTACATGAAAGAGTACATTTGATCCCTGATGACTGATAGGACTGACAAACACTAACATTGGCTCCATCTAGGGATGGAAGCTCCCTTAGGAGGTGCCAAGAACACCGTAGACTAGGTAGCCTCATCCATCGGGTGATGGAGTCAAAAAGAAAATAAATAGACCCAAAACTCAATACTAAAATGACTGACTAACAAAACATAAGACAAACTAAAACTAACTCAACTTTCAAAACAACATCTGATCATAAAATCCTTATGGCCTTCTCCTCGACCTTCAAACTTTCATGACAGCTCCTTCACACTTTGGCAGAAAAATAAACTAATATGTACAATGGAAATGAGAAAATTCTGAAGAAATCAAGTGAGGTAATGCTTGAGGAATCGACCATTGGTTAGTCCTCTTGGTAACTCTTGTCCATCTAATTCTTCTAACAAATAGGCATTCTAACCTCTGAAATCTGAAATCATGTATGGCTCTTTCCACGGGTTATAAAACATGCCATGCTTACCTTTCTCCTCATTTTGGGCATTCCATCAGAGAACAACATCTCCCAAACTAAAATCATCTACTTTGGTTTTTTGGTCATAGATCTTCTTGATCTTTTCCTAAAGCTTTGAAGTATTATGAAGTACTTCCTCTCTAGACTGCTACAAATGAATCATATGATTGATTCTCCACTGAATATCATTAAGTTCACTATCAACTTCTTGCAAAATCTTCATCACCAGGACAGTAAGAAAAGTTGGAAAAACAATGTCTACTCTATAGACCAACTTAAAAGGTGACATACCTATGGACGTCTAAGTGCTCACTCTCTCTTCCCACAGAGCATTGATCAACTTTTTGTGCCAATTCTTCTTGTTTTCTTCCCACAACTTCTTGATGATATTTACCAATGATTTATTTGATGATTCAGCCAGCCCATTACCTTGTGTGTAATATGCGGTTGAATGCCCGAGTTTGATATGGTACTTGTCACTGAAATCAATCATCTTCGTCGACTTAAAGGTTGCTGCATTATTAGTGATAATTTTCTGTGGACAACCAAAATGGGACAAAATATTAGACTCAAGAAATTGAATTATTACCACATCTGTAGCTTGTCTAGTGGAGATGGCTTCGATCCACTTCATGAAATAGTCAGTTGCTATTAAAATCCACTTGTGTTGAGCTGAAGATGAAGGGTGAATCTCCCAATAAAATCAAGACCCCACTGTTGAAAAGGTGCTTGGATAGAAATAGGTTGCAAGGGCAGTAACAACTTTCTCTTTCCCTGAAATATTTGACACTCATGGAAAATCATTGCAATTTTATAAACATCAGAAAATAAACTTGGCCAATAATACCCATCTCCCAAGATCTTGTTTGTTGTAGTCTTCCAATAAAGGTGACCACCACAATCACCCTTGTGAAAGTCATTCATTACTTATTTTGCTTCTCTTTCAACTCTCCTCCTAGGACCTTCTAAAATAAAACATTGTCCAAAATACAATATCTTTGAGCTTTTAACCTCAATGATCTAGCCTTACGTTTCGACACACCCAGTGGAGAATTCAAATGTTGAAGCACATAAACAATATCTTAATACCAAGGAGATGAGGTAAAAATATGTGATACCTGAACAAATGAATTAGCCACTTCTTCTTCAGACATTGCAGCAATAATATTGATATCCAAAACATGTAAAATAGACTTTTCCATCAACTTCGCCAAAATCTACCCTTTGACCAGCTTTGTAGGCCTAATTTCATTGTCATACTCCAACATTGCAGCAATCCATTTACCTCGCCTACCTTCAGGATAATTCTACATCAAAACATCCTTGAATGCAGCATTTGGAACATAGGCAACAATATGTGAATGGAAAATGTACACCCAGAAATCTTTCAAAGCCTTTACTAGGCCTAAAGGTCGTTTTTCAATGATATTATACCCTAATTCCGCATCCCTTATGGTTCTGCTGAAAAATGCAATTGCCTACTTTGTTTTTTGGTCTTTTTTCTACATTAGGACAACAACCAATATGTGCTCAGAAGAAAATGAAAAATGACAAAATCCATAGTATAATCAGGGATGATTGAGATGGAAGCACAAGACAATGTATTTTTGACTTGGTTGAAATATTTCCTTGCATCCTCAAAGCAACTTACCTCGCTATCACTTTTCAACATGTTAGTTATTTCTCTTAGATGCTCAGCAAGGTTAGGAATAAACCTTCTCAAAAAGTTGATCTTACCATTAAAAGACTGAATTTCCTTCTTGTTTCTTGGGTAATCCAATTGTTGGATTGCCTCGATTCTTGCAAGATCTATGTGGATGTCATCCTTTGATATGATATGACCAAGTAATTTTCCCTCTTCCACGGAAAACAAACTCTTCTTCGGATTCAGGGATATGCCAAATTTCCTACACCTCTAGAAGACTATCCTCAAATGATGCAAATGCTCTTCATTTATTTAGGAGAAAATTGTGATATCATCAAGGTAAATAACCAAAAACACATCTTTTTCATTAGCAAAAGCAATGTCCACCGCTCACTGAAATTTAGCTCCTGTATTTTTTAGCCCAAAAGGTATCTTAGCATACATGAAAGTACCCCATGGTGTAGTAAATGTTGTCTTTGCTTGGTCATCGGGATGGACCAAGATTTGATTATACCCAGAAGATCCATCAAGTAAAGACATTCTAGAATAACCCACAACCATTTGCAGAATGTGATCCATCTGTGGGAGAGGGTAATTTTCTTTCAAGGACACTTTATTCACATTTAGGAAATAAATGCATAAACAAATTTCATTTGTCTTCCTCCTGACTGGAACCAGATTCGACATCCACTCAAAAAAGTGAAGAGGAACAATGATACTAGTTTTATATAATATGTTTACCTCTTTCTCTATGGATGGTAGCAAATTTGGATTGATCCTTCTAAGCTTTTGGCGAAAAGGCTTTTGATTGGGCTTGATAGGAATAGTATGTTTAATTATACTTTTATCATAAACCTTCAAATCTAAATACTCCTATGCAAACACATCAAAAAACCCAGCTAAATGTGTTGCATACTTACCTTTCATTTCTAGGGTTAAGGATTTCGAAAAATTCACCATCTTTAGCTTCTTAGTTGTGCCAATATTGATGTCTTCAACTCATGTTTCAGTGGGGACCAATGGCGGCTTCTATGCAACATAATCATGATCGAAAATCTCTTCCAAGGGTAAAAGACCTCTAGGAATGGAATTGTCCTTCAGTTGTACTACCTCCAATTATGTGGCTTGGATCTCTTGATCATCCTCATAAAATACATCATCAATGTGAGAGGTGGTGAATTCTTCATCAATTCACAGAAAATTATTGATTTGCTTATCATCTTGAAACACTTGCTAGTATCAGGGATTATCAGGGACAGCAGGGTGATATTTAACATTGATTTCAAATTTCTTATTGGAATGTATTTGGATTTTAAAGATGCTTGCACTGGTGGCAAGAGAATCAGCCATGAAATTCTATTTTCTTAGAATCAGAGATGTATACTTAGGAAAAGTTTTGAGGATATCTAACACAACATTGTGATATGCTCACATCCTAGAATTTTTGGCCTGGTATATCTCCTTTACTTGTTTGATTACCAATTCGGAGTCACCATAAACTGAAATTATTTTTTCACCTAGCTTCTTAAGAATCTTAAGACCATTAATCAAGGCATCGTATTCCGCTTCATTATTAGAACAATCGAAAGCTAGATTGTATGAACATACTCTAACATTATGAGGAATTTTACCTGAGTGATTCATTGGAGTATGAATCCAAATTCTAATTCCAGCTCCTTCCTTTCCCAAGGCTCCATCAAAATCCATGGTCCAAAGAGCCTCTTCCTCATCAAGAAGTTGAAATTCAGAATTTTAATTTTCATTTCCTGTTGGAAGATGATCCATTGTCTCAACATAATTTGGCTTCTTCACTCAATCAATTTTCCTTTCAACTGATATATTAGGTTGAAAGCCATTTAATCCTTGTTCCTAATTTTCGACAACTGGAACTACTTCAATACTACCTTAAACTTAAGAAATTTCTGAAATTTCTTCAATCTGACTTTCTAAATCAACTGAACTACTATCATTGTACAAAATAAAAGATTCTAAATCAGGATGTACAACATGAATAGGGTGATTATTTGGATTTTCTTTGCTAGTAATCATATATTTCATCTTGGTTTCCTGGCACAATTTTCTAAGTTGACCGAAAACTGGTATAGTAGCATAAGAGAAATCAAGCTACAAAGTGCCTTTGAGTTTTTCTCCCTATGACTAGGAGAGCAACATCCCATACCTTGGAGGAATATCAGCAACAACCATATCCATCAAAACAATTTTTACCGAAATCGGATCTAAAGATACTACCAAGTCTTCAATGAGACCGAGACACTTAACTCTTCCCGAGTCAAAGGAGTAAAGGTCATGATATGATCAGGTAACATCCAGTCCTAACTTATCCATGATGGCCTCAGGCATGAGATTGTGAGAAGCTCGGGAATCTAGCATGGCATTTTGAAGGATGAAATCATGGATCCTAAGACTGAGGTAAAATAGTGGGACTTCACTATCTTCTAAATTTCCATATATGGTAGGGCCAAACAAAATCTCAGGGTGGTCATCAATAACATTCACCATGTCTAACATTTGATCGACCTTTAACAATTTGGTTGTATGGAATTTATACTGATCATTCTTAACTAATTCGGTCAAAGGAATGGAAATTTTCAATTTAGAAATATCACTCTAGACTAAATAAGTTAGGATGTTTTTCTACCTCTTTGGCAATCATATCTTTCTTTTATGGCTGTTATTTGTTGGGAATCTCCTTTCTTTGTCCTCCAGTTTGTGTTTCTACATTATTAATTTCCTGGCTAGTGAAAGCAGCCTCCTTTTCTTTATTTTGATTTATGGAGGTTGATTCTTTGATATGAGTATATTTTTGAGAAGTTGGATTTTTTGGATTTGAGGTAAGCTGCACACTTACGTTCCTCAAATTATACTACCTTTACACTTGGCTAAGAGCATTTTGGTAACCCCTTTGATAATATTTTGTTTCAATTGCCAACACATCATCATTTGAAATAACAAATCTATGATCATCAGCTGCATATGGTTCCTCGGAAAACTCATCCTCTTTTGTGAGCAAAATGGTTGTTGATCCTGCTCAAAAAAGTGGTTCTCACCTGCAAAATCTTCTTCTTCATCAATTCTCTGTGCATAATTATGTGGGAGTGGAGTATGTATCTGTTGTTGTGCTTGTTGATCCTGACCCTTCTGCTCACTTTGTTTTATTCTAACTTGAGGTTGCTACTGTTGACCTAGGTAATTAGGATTCCTAACTTGAGTTTCTAATATTGTCATCTTATCCATCATTTTCTCCATGGTTTTGATTAAAGTGTCAAACTTACCATCCGATGAAGTAGAGGGCTGCTCTTTGATTGTGGCCTTCTTTTCTGTTTTCATCTGATATTTCTTAATCATTAAGTTTGCTTCAACACCCATGACATTTCTTTGCATTTCTTCAAGAGTTGGAGGATTCCTCTCTCTCAGCTGATAGCCCATGTCAGAGTCAAAGGGATCAGGATAGTGAATCAATCCCAAGTCAGGAGGAGGTTTGATGTTGTCTGGGATAGTATTGTATACCTTATTGAATCTGACAGTAAATTCTTATACTCATTCATCTGGATCTCTTTTCAATGAATTGTATTCACCCAGGATCTGAAAGGGGCTCTTCTTCTCTTCCCATCTAGCCAAGAATAAGTCTATAAAGTGTTGGGGATTGGCTATTAAAGCAGATCTCAAAGCACAGAACCATTTCTTCACTTCACCTAAAAAAAATTGAGCTATGAGGCGCATTTTGGCATCATCTTCCTTGACTTATTCGAGGTCAATGAAATCAATCATCTTATCAATATGTTATCTTGTTATGATCTCGGTTGTGCCATCAAATAGAGGCAACCTTTGACCATAATTCTGAGGTAATGCAACGAGTTGCGCGGGCAAAACCAGAGGGGAAAATCTCACCATAAAGGCTGCAGAAGGTAATATTATAGTTACAATAGGGGGTATTGATGGAGGATTTGTCTTAGAAGAGGATGATTTAGTGATGGAGGATGACAAGGTATCTAGGTAAGGAGGTGTAACAATGGGGAAAGCCTCTTGCTGATATAGAGTATAATCCTTTTCAGATGTTACTTTCAGCTGATCAACTAGATTCTAGAGTTTATGGAAATTTGACCAAACCTTAGTGTCAAGCTTATCAGATGAAGCCTCAAAAGATTGTACATATGACTCAAAATTCACAGCATCAAAAAGTGTTTCTGAAAGAGAAGATTCAGACTTGGACTTGAATAATGATAACTCAAAGCTTAGATCAAAAGACAAATCTTCAAGAGAAATTAGTCATGCAGGTAAAGATGTAGTTCTTAGCAATGGAGATGTACTTGTTTCAGAATTTGGATACTGAGACTTTAGATTTATCAAGAGTTTATCAAGATTGTCAACTACCACTAGAGGGTTGGGATCAAGATTTGACCTTGTATATCTGTTAGGAGCTAGTGTTTTCCTCAATATGCACTTTAACTCACTTACCGAATCAGCCATATTGAAAACTAGAACATGTCACCCACAAGCCTGGATCTTGATGAACTCATGGGAAAAATCATATGGAAGATTTCATACTTCTCTCCCCAATATGGTCACAAAAAATGTTAGCACTCCTTAGTGTCCCAAGGCTAAAAAAGGAGTCCGACAGAGGTAATCTCAAACCAACATTTTGATTTGGCATCTAGCCCTACCAAACTAGAGAGAGATCTCTCTATAGTCATAGCCAAAGATTTGACTGGTGCAAGAATGGCTTTTAGGCAAGATAGTTCAGCTCAATTTAGGGTTTTTGATTTTAAGTTTTTTTTTTGTTGGATGATGGTCTAGGTCTAGGGGGCTAGGTCAAGGTTTCAAAAGATGAGTTTGCAGAAATATAATGGGGCAAGGTAGGCATGCTCAATTAGCATTCTTGATTTGTCATTATGTATAGGGTAGAAAATTAAGGTTTCAAAATGAGCATGAGTTTCATGAATTCATTTATCAGAGGAAAATGTAACAAAAATATAAGAGTTTCATCAAAACAGAGAAAATGCTTAAGAATTATGTTTAATACCTTATGAAACAATCACAAGAAAGAATTAAGATTGAAGTAGTGAGGACAATACATTCATACTGATGATAACATAAGAAAAAACACTGAAAATGAACATACCACATGAATCCCACTATAATAGTTGCAACTCTTGTATATTACTCCTGCAAATAATCATAAGTACATTATCTACACAAGACTTGACTAAACAAAATCCAACCCTTCCTTTGACTTAGATCAAGCTACATATAGAAAATAAAACACATTCCCCGTCTCAGGGATCGAATCCATCAAGATAGGAACAATTTACATCATTTTCTCTAACCAAACCTAAAAGTATGGAGGTTAAGAAACAAACTCTCCATTTAGCTTTGACTGACTTTACTAACATTAATGACCATCATAATTACATCAAATTTACATTTACAAGCCCTATTTCACTTCGTTACATCATGTAAAAACCCAAATTAATTAATTGCATCATGGAAAGTCAAATTTCACTAATAAAAACTAAAAGATGACATTGATGACAGAAGAGCAGTGAATTTGTTCAGAAGAGCAGCGAAACTGCCAGAAGCTCGGCGTGGAATTTGTAGACAAATTTGAGGGGGTTTTCTTGGTACATTTTGTGATCTGGAAACTGGTGATGGTAGCTTAGTGTGTCTACTTTCCTCCCAAAGTGTTAAACGTGCAAAAATCCCTTTTCTAGGTCTCCAAATATCACTTTTCCCAAGACTGCTCCAGAAGCACAGCATGGGGTCAAACAGTGGCAGAAACCTATTTTTGAGCATGTTTTTTTACTTTTCCTTCCAGCATGTGAATTGACATGGCAACCCATGTACATATCTAACTTGTACTCATCAAAACCTATCCAACCATGCAAGAAATTCACCATTTGGAGGTCCTGCGAAGAAGCATAGCATGCGATCATTGTGCTTCTGTACATCACAAAATTGCCAAAATACCCAAAATTTCAAAATTTACAAAAACTCTTCAGAATTTCTTGAAATTTTTTGCTTTGACTCCTTGGGTGATGGGTTAGACAATCAAGGATTCATTAGAAAGTAGATCCAATTTGTCTCTCTTCCTTAGCTTCATTAGGGTTTGATTTAGCCTATTTTTCATGATTCTTACCCTAATTTGAGAAAGCATGTTTCTTGTGGATTAGTGCCTTACCATATGCCTTTTGAGATTAGTGTTCTTGTTGGCCCTCTTGAAAAGATTTTCCAAGTGATAATTCACTTTTCCAAGCCAAAATTATTTTTCTTGTTCAATTTCAGTTGTAATTAGCTCATCAAAGTCCTGTTGACCTAGTGATGGAGATGGTTCACTTTCTTGCCTTTTCTGCCTCTTGATATTTCTTGTTCTTGGCCTCCTTGGTTTATTTGGCACCTCTCTATCCTCAAGCTACTCAACATCAATGACATACTTACCTTTTCCATCCTCCACCTCCAAATTTGCCTTAGGTTTAGTGAGCAAAAGTTGATTTACTTGAAGTTTCCTATTCTCCTGCTGAAGAAATGCTATCATGAAGTTAGCCTTTGAAAGTTTTTCCTTGAGCTCTCTAATTTATGCTTCATTTTCCTTTATAATCTCCTCAGGTGACTTGTGCTCCTCATGCTCTGCCATGTCATCCTCAAAGTGTGTCTGCAACATGCAAGGATCCAACATGTTGGTGTTTTGAAGGAGAAAACACAAGACTTTTCCCTCTGTTGTAGGCTTTAGTCACCTCTACCCTAGGTATATTTTCCATTGATGCTCTAGGTGATTGCGCAACTGGTTTACTTGAACATCCCACCTCTTGTGGCTTTGGTGATGGTGATGGTGTACCTTGGCTACTAGGTTGACTAGTAGCAGGCAAAAGTGAAGCCGATTGGGTGAATTCCTCCCAAGGCATGTTGATCTCTGAAAGATGATGGAGGACAATGACTTTGACCAAGTCACGGTGAAACAAGTTAGATTGATGATCCTTCCCTTTACTTTTTACCTTCTATATCATCTTCACAATGCTTCTATACAAATAATGAGGCAAGTTTAGAGGTTTGACTGTTATGAAGTGCATTAGGAGGCTTATGTGGTACTAATAAAGTCTTGAAAACCTTCCCTCACATGTAAAGTACCTAATTATCATATTCATTAATGGAGAATACCTATCAAGCAATTTTCTAAAGGGAAAAATGTGTTTTGGAGCATCCTTATATTGTGGCTTTAGTAAAGGTTTGTAGTTCTCAATGTCTAAATCCATCCCTTTAAACCAGATTTCTCCATGTGTTGGAACACCTGTAGCTATGGAAATGGCATCTGCTAAAATGATGAAGTCTACCCCGACAATGTTGGAATTATCCCTCCTAAATTTGGTGGCAAAGAGGCTTGTAAATTTGAAATTGGAACCTACTTCTTGGATCTTCTCACAGAAACCTAGACAACCCACATCTTGGAAATATTTATTAATGAAGGGTGAGGCCATGATTTCTTGGACCTGTGATGGCTCATACCTAGACACTTGCCCACCCTTATTATACTTTTTCTTCTTATTGTCGTTGTTTCCATTTTCCATGGTCAAAAACCTAGCTAAGTGGGAAGGAAAGGGATAGGGTATGACTGCAAAACAGGGGACAAGGGACTATGGTGTTGAAGGAATGGAATGGAGGGGTTAGGGAGTGTGTATGTTTATGGTAAAATTTTAAGGGATAGGGATAGATGTTAGGGAGAGTAGGGAAGTTTTAATTCTTAAAAATAGTGGGGGGAAGGCGTGAAAATGACAAAAACACAATCCTAACCTACGAAACTGTCAATGGAACAGCCTAGGCTCGGGTTTGTAGGGAAATGTAGGAGATGAAGGGGAATAGGTGAGTGAAGTGTTTTAGGGAAGTATGAAAGGTGTAGATTATTGTAGGGAAGCAAGAAACTTATGGTTTTACCACTGATTTGACAAATTTTCACATGGAAACGAAAAACACAGTGAAACCCTAAGAGAGGGAATTTCACTGAAAATTTTGAGAAGATAGATGCAAGAGAAGCGTGCCAATCTATATTTACTTGTCCAAGAGGTATTGAAATCCCTGAATTGTTGAGATCAAACCTTTTGGATGGTTTCTTTTCCTCCAATTCAAAAATGGAGCAATAGATACCAAAAGAATAACATAGGAGGAAAAGCATAACATAGAAGGGTAATTTAGGATTTCAAGGATGAATTTGGTTGCTCTGAAGGCTGGAATGTAATTCGATGGTGCGAAGAGCTCTTATGAAAGTGAAATGAACAATTTGAATGCTTTGAATGGTCTTTTATAAGCTGGAGGTTGATTTTTTCTTAAGTCATGGAGCTAACATCATTGATATTTTTGAGAAATGATGTGATGTGACTGCAACATGACCTTATTTGAAATGAAATGTTACCTTTACCTTTATTCCTTTTGTTCCTAAGCTGCTAAGTCCCTTTAATGATGACTCAATTGATGAACATGGCTCCCTTTTGCTTTAAATGAATGGCATTATAATGACAAATGAAGTGGAAACCTAGACCATGACCTAAATGATGGCATATTAACCATTTCATAACCTAAGACACCTGAATGAAGACATGACCATTATGAGTGATGAAGACTATGAGTAGGTGGAGGGAGTAGTAGTGACCTAGACTCACTAACCAATGATCAAATTTTATTTGAAAATTCATTTTGAAACTATAAAATTTTAACCTTGGACCCTATCAACTACATGAAAGAGTACATTTGATAATTGGTGACTGACAAGACTGATAGACACTAACATATACCATTGCAAATAACATTTTAGATTGGAATTTATCACATGTATCCATAAGAGGAGAATCATAGCAACAACTAGTGATTACATCACAAAAATCATAATCATATTATGTATCAATGTATCCATAAAATGTTTAGAATCCATTATTCTAAATACATTTGGCATGTCCATAGCATGTTATAATCCTATATATAAAATGGGGGGAATCTAGGCCCCTACATCTACTCATCATCCTCTCAAGAATCTCGTGCAAGCGGGGCCATTCCCCTAGCCTATAGGTCCTTGACAGGCTAACCATCCATGCAAGCGTGGCTCAAGAGAGCTCACCAATCAGAGGGAAGATTGGCACACACATTTATGTATTTATCCTCCATCTTGTGCCACCCATGATCTCTAGCACAAATGAATGATATATCAAACCTATGTTTGATGTCCTCCATAAACTCATCAGTCTCTCATCTCCCATGACATGAATATTCCCCAAGATCTGTGGCCCCATGCATTACCATTCGTCCCTTATATCATGTCAACCTCACCAGTGTTATATCTATATATAATAAGTTTTAAAGTTAATAACATACACATATATTTTCTAACCCATGACTGTCATAATCATATAGTATCTGTCACATACCATCAAGGCCCCATGCTTCTCCAAGTGGCAGTGGTAGCTCACGATCGCGCTAAAAGTTCATACACAAGTTGGATAATCCTTTATGTATAGAGGGAGCTAATTCCAAAGGGAAAAAACTCAAGCTAGAATACTATTTTGACTCCCCCTCCTGCTTATCATCATAATAGCTACCCCCAGCAGCACATCCTAGGCTCATATGGACCCCCATCCTAGATCTGGACATGATGTCAAAGAGTGAGGATCTTCTCAAAGAAGAATGAGCATAAAATTGTCCTAAAGGAACAATTCCCTATTGTGTCCCTCCTGCATGAAATCAATTGGAAATTTAGTGTCATCCAAAAATTCTAGGTCCAACCATAGTAGGCCCATGTAAGTATGTTCTCCACCATCATCATATTCCCTCCAGTGATCTTGTACATAACATTGCTACTCACTATGTGTATCACCGCTATAGCAGTAGCTTGTGTCTCCAATATCTATAAGTCCAATATCTGGATGGTTGAGTCCCTTATTTGAGCACCAAATACGTAATGATGCTCAAAAAACACATACTGATGTCTGCCTCGAGGTAACACTAAATGTATCTCTCCAACCAACCCCAAGGGTGGCAACCCTCTTAGAAAATATATGTCCTGGATAGTGATCTTGATCTCATCCTCATGTATAATAAAAGCCTCCTCATTTGAATCCCAATAACTGACTATCCAGGCCAATAGTGGCTCAACATCCCTCATAAGTGGGTTTTCAATGAACTTGAGTAACCCATAGCATGCAAGATCCCCCCTCACTGCTTAGTTCCCCTTAACCTCAGAGGGAAACTTCTTAAAGTCTCGTTCTCACTATATTACTTTTCACTCATCCATATCTGCACAAAACCATAATTTTCTACAATGTCAAAGTATCAACCTTCTTTTTATCTCTAGGACCACCTTCAGCGACTACTTCTCCACTCATTTGTGGACCCTCTTATCCATCTGCCCAACGCAATTCCTCCACTGGAATATGTGTTGCCAGCACACTTTTTCTCCCATTTTCTACGTTACCCAATGCAAAAAATGACCAAATAGGTGTTACGATAGTGAAGATGCACAATGTTTCCCTAATGTTAAATAAAACTCTAAATTAGGAAACCAATCCACAAAAACCAATGAGTAGGGTAGGGCCACCAACTAGAAAGTTGCAGATCTGAAATCCATTGGTTGTTTTATCCACTACAAATTTGCCAAGTTTTAGGGAGCTCCCCTCCTCTCCAAATTCACCACTATCACAATGCACAAATTAATTGAATTGGGGGGGAATCCCTTTTATAGGAAAACCCTAGTTTTTCCGTAGGCTATTATGAGCTCACCATAGCTCTATTTGACGAACCATTTGCACCTGAAAGCTCTCTCTGAGCTCTCTAAAGGGATTTTCTTAATTTTTGGTAATTTTAAACTTCACTTTGGAGCCATTTTTTCCATGAGGTCTCACTTTTCCTCCTATTGAAATTTAATCTCTTCATATTTATTGCTCGTACTCTAGGACCACTTTGGATTTGCACCTTTTGATTTATGTGTCAAGTTTCATTGTGAGTAACCACTTTTTTCTCATGTTTTAATAGTCCTCTTTGGGCTTATCCCCTGTACCAACATCATGGAGTTATCCTTTCTCAAAACATCAAAGATGAGTCACCCTTGGATCCCATGGAGTCTAATTAGAGCCCCATTGAGTCCTGTTATAGTATATCATCCTCTCCATGTGTTTCATTCATCTTGTATTATTGATATTTGACCTCTAGTTGTCCTATTTTGTCTTTGAAAATTCTTCATCTAAGTAATTGACCATCCCCTCTAGAATTGTATCAGTCGATGCCAGGTCAACATCACATGTTATGCTCTTACAAGGGAATTTGTAAGCCCACCCATCCAACCATTCCCATCATCCTCCCTAGTGTTATTCTTTCTTAGTCACATTTTTATGTCCCTCGTGCCTTTGTTGAGGATTCCTCATTGCCTCAACCCTGACAGGCACTCCTCTATTGACTTCAAAACATTTATTCCAGGAGAGTGGCCTAGAGTGAATTGTACCTTGGATCCAACTTCTTCATTCTTGGGTGCTTTAGCTCAAGCAAAGGGAACCAATATTGCCCTTTCACTTGGTTTTTTCTTGCATACTCGACTCCAACTCATTATTGCATGATTGAGAATCATACACTTGATGGTCCAATGATTAAAAAAATTATCCCATCATTCACCAGGTGTGTGTGAGATGTTCCTAGACCTCATTATGGGTTTTCTCTTTAGTTATCCCCCACATGCCCGACAATTAGTAGTTCATGATCTAGTCTAAGATGTAGTTCTTTAGATTTGACTCGCTTAGTTTTGGCCAATCGCAGAGCCCATCACATGAGCCCCTCTTTTAGTTTGTTCATTTAGATATTCATATCCCTTTCTTGTTCAGAAGGGATTATTTGGTTGTGATCTCTTCCTCACATTAGCTTGGGGGAATTTGATCCTATGTACTGATTTCAGTAGCATTCATTGTACTAGTCCTAGCCTTCATTCCTTGTACCACTGATGCCAACACACCATGTATCATGTATTATTTTTCTCAGACCTACATTGTTGGGTGCACCATTATTATTTGTATTGAATTATCTTGACAGGTATGGTTATGCCTCCCCCACTTCATTGAGGTCATGTACACACCATAAAGGAAATTTTTCTCTAACAAGTAGGTATCTCCTCTCTCTCTCTCTCTCTCTCTCTCTCTCTCTCTCTCTCTCTCTCTCTCTCTCTCTCTCTATTTGACTCATGCTTCGGTGTCTAGTGAAAGTGAACCTATAATGTATTCCAGTCATACAATGTGCTCTTAACACTCATACATTGGAGGGTAATCTATTATCACCTAAAAAGTGATCACCTAGATATTTTCCACTTGGATGATCGAAATACACCATGTAGTTTGGGTTTTACACATTAAAGCCCACTTTCACCATAGGAAGTAATTTTAAAAACCATTTTTTCTAAATTATTTTTGTTTAAATAATTTACCCACTTGAAACAAACCCAAAAATTATTTATTTAATTTCATGTTATTTTCATATTTTTACCCATTTAGTGAACATAATTAAAAATATACCAGTTCATCCATAGGAATAATTAAATAAACCATTATTTATTTATTATTCCTTAATCTTTACACATTCATCGTATGAAATAATTATTAAATCACTATTTAGTAATTACTTCTACCTTACCTTGACCATATCTTCTTAAAGTAATTAATAAATAATTTTATTTACTAATTACTTTAACCACTTTTCTTAATTAACTTGATTAATCATTATTTGTTGATTTAGTTCACTAAATAAAGTTTTTTTGTCCATTTCATTAATATTTTCACTTCTAAATATAATAAAATACTCATAATGGTTAGATCTTGATTTGGTCTAATAATGTTTTATTATTTGACTAAATCTATAGCTAGATCTATCCTATCATTTTGTTATAAATAGAGAGGTTTCCCCTCACTACTTACACATGATAATTATCATCGTCATCACTTTGATCTTCTTACTTTCAAGCTCCCCAATTTGAGTTCACCTTCCATTGTCTTCTTTTGTGTCCAAGAGACAAAGAAATAACCAACTAAAGCAGAGGGATATCAAAAGAACCATCCCATGAAGGAGGACTTCAGAGACCCATGTCTACAATGTTCTCCTCAAGTGAACATTACTAATAAAAAAAATTCCTTTCCATTGAGAGTTATATCTGCAACTTTGGTCTATATCTCTTTGGATCTCCTCACTTTCAACAAAACCATAACCTCCTTCCTTCGCACATGTGAAAAGATTAAGAGAAAACAACCCAAACACTTGTCTTTTTTCCTTCCTTCTTCGATGCCCTTCTTCTCCTTCTTCTTCTTCTTCACTTAAATGATGAGAGGATGATTTATACCTCTAGGAAGTCGAATTCCCTTCTATATATAGGCTTCCAAGGTAGACGAAGTACCCTAATTTAGGTTGACTCCTTAGCTGCTAGGATGACTTGGTCTTGGAGGGTATTTTGACTCTTTTAAATACAAAAATAATTATTTTTAAAAGTTACAATGTTCCCAATGGGGTATTATTCATATGAAAATGACTCTTTTGACATCTTGACCCTAGGAAAAACCCTATAAGCATTCAATGGGTGCTTGACCTCTAAAATAAAAGAGATTGAGCATGAAACCCATGCTACAAAAAAAATAATGATAATTTTCTTTCGTTTTACAATATACAAGATTCAAAGCTACATTTCATATTTATGAAGAAGAGTTGTATTGGTAAGCCATCTCTTTGCATCAAATCATCCAGCTTTGTCACATAGCAAGGCCTTCACTAACATCTCTATCTCTCCACAAGATTATAGCACAATGCTGGTGAGGCCAATGATTGATAGAAACCATCATCATTATCTCTCAAGGAACATACCCTACCCGGGTGTTCATAGGGTATGTCCTCTTAGGGAAATTCCTAACTTGGAATACCACATCTTCAAGAAACTTCCTCTATGACCACTCTTATCTTGGATTCCCTACCTCATCCTCAAATAGTTTCGGATGTCAGATGCTTTCCCAATCATCCATGCTTTATTCACAAAGTGAAGACAAGAATGATGTGTCTATCTCTCCCTCTCAACTAGGAAGGATATATCAATCAAACCAAGCTTGCCTCTCAAATACACAAGCTTCTTGTTAGGGAGATATTTTGTCAAGATGTAAGTTGCCTATTCATCAGTGGAGATATACCGTGGTTGCAACATTCCATCTTGCACCATGTTTTGAATGTATTGATACTTGTTATTTATGTGCTTTGTCTTTCCATGAAACACTGAGTCTTCAAACAACCTTATACAGTTGGTGTTGTCACAATGTATCACCGTAGGGTCCATTGTTCCTTTGAAAAAGTCGGACAACAACTTCGTCAACCAGACACATATTTGTGAAGAGGTAAT
>APFE030886277.1:85644-125530 GCA_000404065.3 Pinus taeda
GTAGTTGAAGGAAAAGCATAGCATGTCTCTACAATGTTCCAAACTTCTGTACCAAGAGATTGAAGATAGGCAGTAACTTTTACCTTCCAATAATTGAAGTTTGTCCCATCAAAAATCGGTGGCCTAATAGATGCTTCCCTCTCATAGTTGCTCATGATGAAAAGATCTTCCTTCAAGCGATCAAGCTTCTTTAGAAGGACCTGCTCTGATACCAATTGTTGAAAATAATACTGAGAGGGGGGTGAATCAGTATTATCTAATTATTTTACCAAATCTTCCTTATTTATACTTTGAAATTATTTTTGCATACCAATACCATAAATAATGAGCATGAACAAGAAAAGCAGACAGTCACATCAAAGAACACCAGATATAAGGTGGAAACCCAATGTGGGTGAAAACCACCTGCTACAATATGTCTCTATCTTCTTTCAAATTACAAACTCCTTTTACAATGGTCTTGTACTGGTGCAGTCCTTTACCAGTACGCAGGCTGCAACCTGCAGAGAGCTACAACTCTCTCTCGTTTTCCAGTGTCTCCTGGAAGGGAGCTACAACCCCCTACTTCTTTTCAAGGACCACTTTTCATAAATTTTCAAACTGGATCCATATACATCAAATGATCATCAAGTACATGTAGATTTCACAGTCAACAACAGTAACCAGATCAACAAGACAGAACTAAACCCAGAACACCTTATCAACAGAAAAATTTAGTCAACAGATAGTCATGAGACAGATACGCAACTTTCCTTTCTTTGGCCTGCGTCACTACGCACTTCATCCTCTGCTTCTCTACGTATACCCGCAGAGTTCCTTCTACTACACTGCGTGACCACGCACTGCTTCTTCTACTGCGCTGCATATAGTACGCACCCAAATGCACTATCGCGCTGCGTACTGTCACAGTAGGCACGCACCTTAAAAGACTATCGCGCCGCGTACGCTTACTGTGCGTACGCACCTGAACCACTGCTGCTCTGCGCACCCACGCAGTTCACTTGTTTCTGCTCTACGTACCCACGCAGTCACCCTTCTTCTGCTCTGCGTACCCACGCAGCTCGTCTTCTTCTGCTCTGCGTACCTATGCAAAGGCACTGTTGAACACCTACATACATCAGATTAGGGCTGAATTTCCAGATCACTGGTGTGCTACAGTTAGACGGATACCCAGATATGATCAAGCACTCGAGACATCACCCTTCATAGATTCGCTTTCAACTTCTCTTTTATAGATCAAGCTTTAAAACTGAGAACCCAATATTTCAGATCTTAAGATATTCAACACAAAAGCATACACAAGCCAAATGATCTCCTTTGCTTTATATAGGCAAGCTCTTCCTCAAATCATGGGTCAATACCACGGGCCAAAACCATAATAACACAATACTGTCAGCTAAATACCAAGGGTTAAACATAAGAAACCCCACGTGTGCGTGTTTTACTGCCTTGAAGTGTGTGCACTGGGGTACGCACCTCATGAATGGGTAACCTGCGTGTCTAGACGCGGTCCCTGCACGTCGTACCTGCGGGTACGCATCTTCTGAACTGTTCTCCTGCGTACTTCTTAATTCTAATCATATTGAGAGCCATGCCATGGGGGTTGCCATCAAGTACAACATCTGTAACATATAACCTCACCAGAAACATAATGCCAACAATTTTGATGTCAAGGGCTTGGAAATTAGTTTCATTCATTATTTTAGCTAGCCCTTGTCCTTTTATAAGTTTTGTTGGTTTGATTTCTATATCATATTCCAGAATGTTGGCAATCCATTTGCCCCTCTTGCCTTCAATTCCCTCTTGAGTTAAAATGTCTTTGACTACTGCATTGGACACATATGCAACTATGTGAGAGTACAAGATATAAACTCTGAAATCCTTTATGGCTTTTACAAAGGCATATGCTTGCTTTTTCATGATCTTGTACTTGAGTGGGGCATCCCTAAGGGCTCTACTGAAAAAGGCAATAGGTTTTTCACATCCCAAGTCATCCTTTTGCAGTAAGACAGCTGCAATTGTATGTTCAGAAGCAAAGAAGAAGATTATAAAATCTCTATCAAAACTAGGGCTTGTAAGAACAGGTGTTTTTGTTAAAGCTATCTTGATTTCTTCAAAAGATTGTTTAGCCTCAACTGTCCATTTGACCTTGGCATCTTTCTTGAGCATATTGTTCAACAATCTTATCAGCTCAGCCAAGTTAGGAATAAATCTTCTTAGGAAATTAATCTTTCCTAAAAAGGCTTGTAATTCTTTGATGTTTCTTGGATGGGGAACTTGAAGTATAGCTTGAATCCTATCAGGGTCAATTCTTATGCCATCCTTTGAAATTATATGACCTAGGAGTTTGCCTTCATCCAGGCCAAATAGTGATTTCTTTGGGTTCAAAGAAATGCCAATTTTCTGCAAATTAAGAACACTTGTTTGAGGTGTTTTAAATGTTCTTGGTCTGATTTTAAGAAGGTTGTTAGATCATCAAGGTATATGACTAAGAAATCATGGATTTCTTTGGCAAAGGCTATATCCATTGCCCTTTGAAATGTGGCTCCAGCATTCTTGATTCCAAAAGGCATTTTGACATATTTGAAAGTTCCCCAAGGTGTGGTGAAAGCTGTTTTATCTTGATCATCTGGGTGAACTAAGATTTGATTGAATCCTGAGAAGCCATCTAGTAGTGAGATCCTTGAAGCTCCCACTACCCTTTGTAAGATGTGATCCATTTTTGGCAATGGGTAGTGGTCTTTGAGAGAGACTTTGTTTAAATTCCTTAGATCAACACAAAGTCTTATCTCCCCAGTTTTCTTTCTTGTAGGTACAAGGTTAGAAATCCATTCAGAAAATCTTATAGGTGCAATGATCCCAGCTTCATACATTCATTTTACTTCCTTTTCAATTAGGGGAAGGAGAACTGGATTCACTCTTCTCAGTTTCTGTTTAAAGGGTTTCTGGCTTTCTTTCAGGGGTATTGTGTGCTGGATAACTGTAGTATCATAGGATTTAAGGTCCTCATAACTCCAGGCAAACACATCCTGAAACTCTTTGAACATTTTAATATATTTTGATTTCTTATCAGGAGGTAAGGTTCTAGAAAGCTTGACCATTTTAGGATTTTCAATGGTCCCAATGTTACACTCCTCTATTTCTGCATTTATGGGTTGCATCTTTGGTTTCTTAGGGAGATCATTTGAATATAAAATGTCTTCTAAAGGAGTAAGACCTGTGGGCAAGAAATTATCCTTTAGTTGAATTACTTCAGTTTCTTCTTCATTAATTTCATCAAGATCTGTTACTGTTAGTTTTTGTAAATTGGCAGAGTCAAAGGTTGTAGGATGTAATATCAGATCTGCTGTTTCAGCTGATATACTTGTGTTCAATTCATCTATTTGGTGTTGATCATCCCTAATGCTTGTGTCAATGTTTAAGTTTGAGAATTCCTCCTTCATGGTCAAAAAATTGTTTATCTTAGTATCATTCTCAAATACTTGCCAATTATCTACATTGTCTGGGACAGAAGGCCTGTGTTTAATCTCAGTAGTGAACTGGTGGTTAGGCCCAAAAGGAAGTTTACAGGTGCTTGCAAAGGTTGCCAAACTGTGAGCATGCAAGTTGTGGTTCCTAGGTATTTTGGTGAGTTGATATTCTAGGAAGTTGTTGAGCAAATCTGTCACCACTAACCTAATAGACCTTAACCTGGATAATTGTGACAAAAGTCCCTTTATCGGTTGTATAATTAGTCTGAATCCCCCAATATGGAGACTTTGTCACTCCTAGACTCTTAATCAGTTTGAGACTAGTAAAGGGCCTCATATTCAGCATGTTATTTGTGCATCTGAAGTTAAGCCTATATGCATGACCTAGAGCATGGTCATTTTGAGTATTGTGTATCCATACCCCTGCTCCTGCTCCTAGCTTATTTACTGACCCATCAAATTCTAAATACCACAAGGTCTCCTGATCAATGTTTGTTTCCATGGATTTACAGACTTGTTCAGTGAGCTGGTCTAGTTTTGGTGATTCCTGTGATATATCAGCAGACTGTGTTGGTTTGATTACATCAGTGATCCTTTGATCTGGAGCTGTGGATTGTTCATTCATATGCCTAATTTCTATTGTTTCTAGGAGCTTGACCTCAGTTTTGGGACATATATCAGCATTGTATAGTATGAATGAGTCCATGTCTGAATGGATGGAGTAAATTGGGAAGTTTTGGGGCTTCTCCTGACTGCTGACCACATATTTCATCAGTGTCTCTCAGTACAGTCTCTTTGGCTGGCCAAAGACTGAAATTGTGGCATATGACATGTCTAGTTACAGAGATCCTTGTAGTTTGGCACCCCATGATCTTGATAAGAGCATACCATACTTGGGTGGAATGTCAGCTACTACTACATCCATTAGAATTGTTTTGGCTGGATATTAGATTAGGGATACACAGAGGTCTTTGATCAGGCCTAAACATCTTACCTGGCTGGAATCAAATGAAAACAAATCTTTATAGGGTCTGGTGATATCTAATCCAAGTTTTTCCATTACTAATTTGGGCATTAGGTTATGAGAGGCCCCTGAGTCAAACATGGCATTGTGTAATACTTTGTCATGAATGTTTAGGCTTACATAGAATGGACGAGTCCCTCCATCCCCTGATTTGCCATTGACTTCTGAGCCAAAAATCAGCTCTAGTTGGTCATCCAGAATGTTAACTGCATCCCTATTTTCTGGTACTTGCAATGATCTATTAATTTGTTGTCTGAAGACCTCATGTTTGGCGAGTTCAGAAAGAGGAATTGCAATTTTCAGTTTGCCAATTTATGTTTCAAGATTGAAGGGTTTTTCCAACTGAGTTTTTATATTGTGAACAACAAATTTATCTTTTTCTGCTGAATTTTGGGTGACCATGTCCTGATCAGGTACACTGTTTTGGGGTATGTTTGGGTTGGCTCTGTTTTCTAGAGGTCTGCCCAAGATTTCTGTTGGGAGAAGAGGTGTGGGTGTAGTTTTTACTGGAGGCTGTACATCAGATACATCTTCCACTGTGACCTCTCTTTGGAGCTTTTTATCTGAGGACTCTATTAAGACAGCTTTATCATTAGATTTCTTGAGCAGTTTGGTGTTTGTTTGTTTGGTATTCTCAGGTACATCTATGGTTCTACTTCTTAACTTGTATTGTTTGTGTACTTCATAGACTGTCGTGTCATACCCTTCTCTGAAATCAAATGACTCACCAGATTTTGCTTGGAATTGTTTGTAGTCTTGGGCTTCTTGATCATCTTGTGTTAAGAATACTTGTTCTTCATTGTCCAAACCCATTAAATTGATGTGGGGATCTTCTATTTGTTCACTAGTGGTTGAGGCCTCTGCATAATTTTCTTGAAATGGAGGTCTGATGTTCTGATTAGGACTAGTTCTCCCAGCATTTGGGTTTTGGTTTTTTTTAAAATTGGGGTTCCTAGTGGTGTTGCTTGTTTGTCCTTCCCAAGAGGACTTTCTCTCCATGGTCTCAACTCTATCTCCCAACCTCTCCATACCCTTCATGATTGCATCTAGTTTTTGGTCAAAGGTTGAGGGTTCCTCTTTGAATGTTATTCTTCTTTCATTTTTTGCTCTGGTTCTCTTGGCAATTAGGTTTGCCTCCACACTTACAGCTATATTTTGCATATCTGCAAGACTTGGGGGTGCTCTTTCTCTTAATTGATATGCCATGTCTGGGTCAAATCCATCCGGGAATTTGATCAAGGCCAGATTAGGAGGAGGTCTCAAGTTTTGAGGGATAGCGTTATATACATTGTTGAATGTAGCACAATAATCTTGAACTGTCTCTTGTGGACCCCTTTTTAAATTATCATACTCTGTTAGTATGTGTAGAGGGTCTTTCTTCTTTTCCCATATGTTTAAAAAACTTAGGTATAAGGCATCAGGATTGACTATAGAGTTTGCAGCTAGAGACCTAAACAGTTCCTTACATCCCCTGTCAAACTTTGCAAAAAAAATTTCATTCTTACATCTTCATCATCTATCTCATAATTCTCAAAATAGTCCTGCATCCTCTTGGTGTGTTGCTGGGCTATATAAGTGCCAGTACCATCAAAGTAAGTAATTTTGCCTTGATAGTCTTGGGGCATTGCCCCTGGATTTGCAGGCAGGAGTAAAGGAGCATATCTAGCCATATTTGCAGGGATAAAAGGGACAACAAGAAGGATTGGAACAGCTGGAACTATAGGGATAATAGGAGTAGGGTGTGTTAGGGATGGAGGAGTGGGGAAACTACCTTGGGAAGTGGATGAAGAACTAGGATAAGTAGGGATAGTGTGAGGGTGAACTGATGCTTTGACAAGAGTAGGAATATAGCTCTGATGATTTGGTTCTGTATCTAAATCTGAGAGCTCCCGAAGATGCTCTTTCTTCTTTAAGATTTTGGGGATTAAATTGGGGTTTTCAAAGATAGTTGGGGGATTAGGGTCAGGATTGGACCTAGTGTAACGGGATTTCTTCTTTGGAGCCAGCTTCTGAGTTCTCTTTCCTTGGTATCTTATGATAGGATTTAAACATGAAGCTTATTTCCTTTTACTTGGAAATTTGACATAAGCTCCCCAGTGGAGTCACCATTGATGTTAACACTCAGGTTGTTCCCTGCTTCCTAAAGGGAATATGTCCGAGGTAACCACTGACCAATCTTTTAGCTACCAGTCCTAGCCTACCTGCAACCAGAGAGGGCTCTCTCTTTATAATTTTAGCTTTGTTGATGAATGTTTTTAGGCTAGTTATGGTGTGCTATTTTGTTTGAGTTTGGTGGGTTGGTGAATCCAGACAGAACTAAAATATAGATCATGCAACAGTTTGGTCCATTGGGAAATGGAGTTGAGGTATTGTGCTGCTAAAGTAGGTTTATGAAGGCAGAGTGTTTCTACAGAGCCAGATAGGCATATGTGAAGCAATTTACCAAATTTTTTGATGAAATTATGGAATTAGTGAGTGAAAGGCAGTTAAGAATCTTTCACTATGCTAACAAATAAAAATGAAAGTATTGCTTAAGAGCAGTTAAGAATTCTTAAAAAATATTCACCATGACAGAATTAGTTTAGACATGAGCAATCAAGAATTCATATCCATGGCTAATCCAGAAGAAAACATATTTAGAAATAGAGATTGAGCATAGGGTGTTCAAAACAAATCCTAGGCTATTCTTTTTCTCTATTTACTAGGATTATGAAAACATAAGAATTATGGAGTACACAGAAAACACATACACAGTTCAGAGAAACTTATTGCTCCAGCAAATGACACAAGAATTCTACAACAAAACAGAGCTATTCATTTCCATCTTCAGACAGCATAGGAACCAGAAATCTCCACCAGTAATTTGTATTATAAAAAATGGCTCAAATATACAATAGAGCTCTTCAGAAAGAATTTCACTACAACCGACCCTCAATACGTTATCTGAGGGGATATATATACAAAATAGGGTACAAAATATCTCAATAGAGAGTTATTGTGCAATAAATTGCACCACCAACTCTCTTACAAAAAGTAAATGAAAAACATAACTACAGCATTTAGTGCTGAGATGGCAGTTATCTTTCTGTCAGACAGCTTTTGTCTTTATGGCTCAGGAAAGTGGGATGTAGCTGTGCCTTTAACTCTGCGTTAATTGAGCCTGTTTTCTGGGTGCGTTGGTGAGTCACTTGTACGGATGCTCCCTGTGATACCTGTGTGTTGATCTGTCTGCTGACCTGTACCGTGACCGAAACTTGGTTTTTCTCAAAAAGGAATAATAATAGTGGCATTATCTGGGCAAAATTTCCAACATTGCCTGCCACCAATCAGCTGGAGGTAGCTGATGCCTCCTTATTTTCACCAGTGTTTCATCTGCCTCTGTATATTTGTAGAAGTTTCGAGGCACCTCAAACAGATGATTTATCTCATGTTCAATAAAAAACAGATTTTCTAACTTGTCATACAGAGACTACCCAGAGGGAGGCCCTGCTTCTTCTCTGGAGCTTCTAGATGCTGTTATTTGATTTTCAACATAATTGTTGATCCTTGTCATATACTGATTATATGACAGCAGCTGTCATGTGCCAGTCACTAGGCTTGGCAGTCCTTTATCCTGTAATATTGTCATTTTTGCCCTGAATTCATCAATCTCTGCTTTCATTTCCTGACATTTTCTCTCCAGAGTTTGAGTGAAGTTCCTTAAGGTCAGCACCTTTTTAGCTGTCAGGATGGTGTCTGTTCTGCTGTTTATATCCAAAGCTGCCAGTTCCTCCCTAGTGCGGTTATTGAGGAAATGTATCATTTTAGTGGCCTGCTTGGGCATTATTCCCAGTGCTGTTCTGGTTCTTTGGATTTCCACATGAGCCATGCCTATCAGCTCAACCTGCTCATAGATTTCCTGGATTGACCTCCATTGGTCCTGTATTGATTGGCCAATTTTGGCCCAAATTATCTTCTTTATTTCTGCTAGGGTTTTACCTAGGAGCAATTCATTTTCCAGAGTTTTTACTTTGGCCTCTAAGGCCTTTATTTCTCTTTGTTTCTCTGCTACTGTCATCTTGGATTTGTCATAACTGGTCTCCAGCTTGGCCAGTCTATCCTTGGCTTCATTTATTTTAGTTACTTGAGTCTCAAGCTCTTTAACAGCTTTCATCAAGTCCTCCATGCTCATGCTGGATTCTGTTGTTGCTCTTGTTGCTGATGTAGCTGTGGTAGGTGCTGGAATAGCAGGAGGGGCTGCTGCTGCTTGTGTGGGAGGGGCAAGTCCAAGAGTTGTTGATGTTTGAGGGGACTGGGAGGCTGACTCCCCTTGCTTGTCCTGCAGTGCTTTCTCTAATTCTGCTTCCATTTGTAATATTCATTGATTCATCACTAGAAGCTGCTCCATGGCATCATCTACTTGCTTTTCTTGTGCAAGTTCTGCTGTTTGAGGGTGAATGGTAGGAGGCAATTTTTCCTGCCTTCTTAGTGCAGCAATGTCATCCTCTTTTTTCTTCATGAGGGCCCTAACACCCTTTGGATCCTTTGGGTCATGTCCCAAATCAATTATTATGTCTTCCAAAGTCTTTATTCCGTTTTCCTTTGCAGAGGAAGACAGCCTTTCCAAATCAAGCTGTGTATTTGTGTTCTTCAGGGCTTCTTTAAGCTGATGGGCCAACATGGCCCTCTCTACAAGTGTTGCATACACCATTTCCCTAGTCTGTTTGTGCAACTCAATCTGATCCATGGGGTGTATGTCTTTAGAAAAGACCTCCAAGTTTGTTCTATAGTAATCTGCAGAGGTCTTGGGATGTGGGACTTTAGGCTTTAAATGAGTAAAGATCATTTTTTCCTCTTTAAGATCATAGGTAGCCATCAATCTTTGTTTTTTGGCTGGAGTTGTCTTCAAGAATTGATCATAGAGCTGCACTCTCAACAATTCATTATGTGCCTTGATCTCTATGAAGCCTTCTTTGATTGCAGTTGGTTTCTTGCCCTGTTGTCTTGACGAGGATACCTCTGTGGTGTGCTGTATGGCCTGTTCTAGCTTAAATGAGCTAGTGGCAGTCTGCTGGCTTGTTTGCCTTTCTCTGTTGTGGCTTTCTTCCCTTTCCTCACTGATATCTCCCTCTTCTGTTTCAGGGTCAATCCTTGGCCTCTTGGCTTCTAGTTGCTGTGATGACCCTGTTGGAGGTGTGACCTCCTCTCTATCTCTCTTTTTTCCTCTCTCTTCATTGAGAGGAGTTTGCAAAACTGGTATTTGGGGTGGTCCAATTTGCTGTGAAGGGGCTTGCCCTTGAGTTTGATCCTTTGAGGTGTTGGGCTGCCCTATCTCTGTCTGTTGTTGTTCATCCATTATTTTTTTCCCCTTTGCTGTAGTTGTTGTTGTAGGAGCTTGTTGGGTGCCTTGTGTAGCTGGAGTGGTAGAAGTGCCTTCTCCTACTCGGACTGGTTGTTTGAACAAGACCTGTTGACAAGAATCCAAGTCAAGAGTTTTTTCCAAATATTTCACAGTTTGCTCCATTTTTTCTTCCTGAGTCAATTCCTCTACTATTGATTCAGGTACCCATTCATCTTGGTTGGAAAAGTGTTGTATTTGTGGGTATGGGCAATGCTTATAGGCTAGCAACCTATACTTGACCCTCCTAGCACTGATGAAACCTTCAGGGTCATAAGGGACCCACCAGAAGCTTCTTTTGAGTTTGAGCTGTTGCCCCAGTATTTGATCAGATTCTTGCCAACCATCTTTCTTATTCATGACAAATGGGCCTAGGTGGTCTCTGAACTTTAGGTTGGCTTTCTTCTTAGCACTGGGGAAGTGTGTAAGACCAGAGTTTATGAGTTGTCTATAGTATTCCAGGGCAAACAACCTCATAGGCACATATTTTGGGAGCCTGTAGGGACAGAGCTAACAACCATAGATTCTGATAACTGTGTGATTTTGGTACAAGTACCAATCACCTATTTTGTAACTCCTGGATACCTGCAAGATTTTCTGCATATGTTTGGACAATCTAGCAGGAGGAGTCCTCTTTAAGAGGCATGTGACTGGATATACAAACTGGTCAATAAATTCATAGTATGAGTAGGGGGAATTCTGGACTTGGTGGAAGACTGAAGACCAGAAGATAATATACCTCCTCTCACCCTGTGAGTCTAGCTTCTTGATTGGGCACTGGAAGCAATCTGTTTGATAGTACATGAATAGGCGATAGATGTATGATGAATACTTAAATATTGCCTCCCTATTCAATCTTGACAATTGGTCATGTATCTTGTTGGCAATATATTTGGCATAATTGTACTTCATAGCAAGGGGTTTCTCAAGGCTATATGCAAACAGCATGACCAGCACAGTTTCATCAACATGCTCATTTGTGGTGAACCCCAGCAGAGAGGTTAACATATCCACCAGCAGCTTGCCTACCTCATTGAAATTTGCATATGAAAAAGGAGGTGGCCCAAAAGGTTGACAGTCTGCCCTCATGAATTTCTTGGCTACTGCAGCAATGTCTGTGCTAGAGAGCTTGGAGCCCTCATCTAGCATGTACTTAATGGAGAATGGATATAACAACTGGGTTTGCTTGTAGTTCAACATTTGATTGATGGAATCTGGTGTTATGTAGAAGAGGATGCTCCCAGATGGAGACTTCACAGCTCTGAGCTTTTGGTCATAGTTTTTTGCACAGAGGTGAATGACTTTAGGGAAAACATTCACAGAAGGCAGGAAGTAGGTTGGCAGATTCGATTCCCAGATGCCATACATGTCACTATTGTCCAAGTGACTGTTCCTTAGCTGGCAGAAGGTTTGTAAGTGATTCCTCTCTGCCACAAAGTCTGTAATGAGGAAATCACTGTCCACCAGTGGCATAGCTTCCAGTTATTTACTAGGTGGATTCACAGGAGCTACATCTAGTGCAGCTGGAGTGGCCATGTCTGGTTTTAACCGGATGTTTTACTGAATTTTCAGGTTTGGTACAAAGGCTAAGGAATGCTTGCTAACTTCTGTTTGGCAGTGAGCAGCTTGACAGTGTAAGGAGGCTCTTACAAGCTTAATGAACTGTGGGGCACTTTGTTTTGAAGAACCAGAGTGTGTTTGAGCTAATTAGCTGGTTGTTCCCAGGGAATTTCTTATAACATAGTGAGGGAACTGCTGAATTCATTTTTTAGCCGGTAGCTCGGCTCCAATTATTTTTATGGTGAATTTTGCAAAGGGGCACGGGTTTCTTCCAGAGTTTTGTCATGCAGGGGTTTAACCAACTTCTTAAGTAATTTCAGTGGACAATTTATGAGTAGGGAGCTTTTAGCAGAGTTCTTATGCAGGAAATTAGGAGAACAAAGGAGAACTGTGGGTAAAGAAGGTCGCCTGCGGCGAATACCTAGTTTTTATGGCGTAGGAGGCGTTGAACTGGACAAATTGCAAGTACTTGGGTCGACAATGAGGGCGGCAGCAACTTTGGCGGGTGAAATTTGTATTTTGACCGTTTAACGTCGTTTTCGCATGCAGAGGAGCTCCGGAAACAATGAATAAGAATGACAAATAACGGCTAATTCGCGTCTTTTTATGCATTTTTGGCCCTTTGGCGCCTTTCTGGTTATGACGTCATGGTGACGTCATCATGGGCCCGGCTACGGAAGGGTGACGTGGCAGCTGACATGGGTGCCCAGGTGGCAGTGACATGGTGGCAGGGTGAACAGGTGGACAGGCAACGTGGAGGTGACGTGGAGGCACGGTGGTGGAAAGGGCGGGGTGACGTCACGCTGACGGGGGTGTGACATCAGCGCGGGGGATGGGGCGGTAAGTGGTTTCCCCGGAGGGCCTAAGGGTGGTAAGCGGTATTGGGGGGGGGGCTCCGAACACAGCGGGAGGCCGACGCGTGGCGTGGGTACGGCAGCAATACCGCCAATCCCTCGGATGCAAAAGGTCGGGCACCTTTGATATAAAAACGACCGCCCACCGTTGGATGAGCAGGGTAGGAGATCGAGGAGTGGGCGGCAACCTTGATGTGACGGCGTATTAACAGAGGAGGGACCCGCTCGCTGTATTAATATATTTAAATAATTTAAGTGCGGGGGGTAAAAAACTTTAGGATTTGGGTTTATGAGTTAGGCGCCCACTTTATAAATGTTTTAATTTAAAAAACTTTATAATAAAATGTGTTTTGGGCAGAAAAATGGGTAGAGGGGTTAATGAAGGCAGGGCTTTGTAATTTTTTACCTTTGACCATAGTTTTTTGACCAAAACCATAGTTTTAGGGCCAAAGGGGTTAATACCAACCCCAGATAGGTCAATATTCCCCAAGGAAGGGTTATATAGCTATAATGCTAGGGGGAGGGTATTTATACATATTTTTTGGGAATTTTTTTATAGATTCTAATAGAATTAGGGAAAGGGGGGAGTTAGGGAGCTAAATAGTACATTAGTGGTTAATATGGCTTTGTGGGGTGAGTGAAGGGGTAAAGACTAAGTTCTAAGAGGTAAAACTTAGGATTTTAAGATAAATGAAATGATAAGAAAGCTTTTGTTACACAAAAAATGTGGCTTCTTTTCTTGGTTAAACTTCATGGTTTGACCCAGTAGTTTGTCATGAAATGAAGTGGAACTGGACACATGAGTAGATCTCAAGGTCCTTGGGGGTGTTAGTAAATGATGTTTGGGAAAAATAGGGGAAATTAGACATGCTTTCAATGTTTTTTGTCCTCCACCATCTGCTTTTGATGCCAATACCCTGAGTGGCATGAGTATTTGCGCTTAATAAGCCAATTGGTGATGGCCCTCCATTTCTGCAACTTTGCACTACTTACCCATCCTAGTAATCCTAACATTTTTTCATCATTTAAAGTGGGTGCACTTGAATTAGCAGACCCTGATTATCCTCTTTTTCTTTTGATTGCCCTCCTATCTAAAATGTACCCTTATTTCTTCCAAGGGCCCAGATTAAGCAGTTGGGCTTCTTTGTTTCTCTACCTAGCTAGTCATCTGCCAAGCTTGAGCTGTTTGGACAGGAAACATTCTCTATTCTGCAACAAGAAATTTAAACATGGTATGGTCCAGTTTAGACTATTGGGCCACCCATCAAGTATGATTAGCAGTAGTATTTGTAGAGTATGATACTGCCCGAAAGATAGTAGTGGCATTTTGACTGGCCACTTTCCTGGTCTTTAGTTTGGGGTTCATTTTCACTTTTCTCTTTGACCATTTGATTTTATTGCCTTTTGATTATTCTTTTAAGGCATACCCTCTTTTCATTTTTTAATTTTCATAGCATGTACACAAAATATGGAACCTTTGTAGCCTGCAATGATGAACATATTTAGCCTTTCCACTGTCAATCATGAAAGATGAAGCCTATTGGTATAGGAACCTAACACTTACGAATAGCTCTGGATGATAATTATAGAATTTTTGGAAAGAGCTTTTCTACAGAGAATCTTTATTTTGTTTGTGATACCTTTCATTTGACTGATATAAAACAAATTCCCACTAAAGGTAGTTTTTTATCAAAATTTACAAGGTTGAAACTAGTATCATTTTCAGGTTTATACTCTTTCACTGTACATTTCAATAATAATGAACAATTTTCCAAATCAGTTCTATCTATACAAGAGAAAAACAAAATCTAAAAGAAATGCTTATCTTTTTTGTGAATTCCAACTGCAACCATTTACAACTGGTTTTATTATCAAAAATAAAGGAAAGACTAATTTACAAAAAATAGAAGAATGATCTCCTATGGAAAGTATTTTTTCAAGATCTGCCCATTAACAGGTAAAGATTCTCATTTTCCTGTTAAATCCTGTAACATAAAAGTAGATGGACCTATGACTTCTGCAATTTGGAAAGGGCCAAGCCACATTCGTTGGAGTTTCATATGTTTTCCCTTTTCCTCATGAGCCTTATCCCATTTTAAGACTAAATCTTACTTTGAAAGTCTTTTCTGGATATCATGTTTGAATCAAAAGAAGCTTTTACTAATGCTTGGTGATGAGCATGAGTTATTTTAGCCTATTCTCGTTGCTCTTCTAGCTTAAGGATTTGCAGTTGCCTTAGTTGTAAGGAAGAAGTTGGTGTTTCATCAATAAATTGAACTAAGGCCAAAGAGGGAATCGCTAGTTGAGATGGAAGGACTACTTCTTTCCCATAAACTAAATTAAAGGGAGAAGTACCAATGGAGGCTTTCTTCATTATTCGGTCTGCCCATAGAGCATATATTAAAGATTTGTGCCAATTCTTATGATTTTGATCGATGGTTCGCTTAATGACCCTGATTAAGTTTTTATTCGTTGATTTAGCTAATCCATTCCCCTGTGGGTAATAATTGGTAGAGTATTTAAGTTTAAAACCTCTTTTGAGTGCAAATTCAGTCATAACATTGCCAGAGAAATATGATGCATTATCAAATATTAAAGCAGAGGGTAAACCAAACCTGGTGATTATGAACTGATCAATAAAATCAATGATATGTTCATCATTAGTTGTCTTGAGGGGAACTGCTTCTACCCATTTAGTGAAATAATCTGTAGTTGTAATGATATACATATGTTGTTTAGAAGAGTGAGGAACATTCTCACCTATTATATCCAATCCCCATTGATCAAAAGGTTTCTCAATGTTGACTAGTTGCAAAGGCAATGATGGTTTCTTTTGTCTTCTTGTAGAAATTTGACAAACTTGACATTTCCTTACATAGCTATGTGTGTCTTTGAATAGTGTAGGCCAATAATAGCCTGCGCGCAGGATTTTATGTGCTGTAGCATCTCCACCATAATGTCCACCCGCTGGTCCATCGTGGAGTTCCTGCAACACTTTTTCAGCTTCAGATTTGTCAAGACATCTAAGGAGGATAGAATCATAATTCATCCTAAAAATTACATCGTTTACGAGCTGATATTTCCTAGCCTTCAATCTTAGAGCTCTTTTCTTTGTATAATCTAGATTTGAAGGAGCATATCTATTCTTTAGATAAAATATGATATCAACATATAATGATTCAATATCGTTTAGGCTTACCTCATACATTTGTACTTCTGCAGATGGTGTTTCAGAAATAAGCAATGCTCCAGCCAGCATTTTTCAAAAGCCTTGACCTTTTAAAATATTTGTTGGTTTAATTTCAGCACCGTATTCTTGTAAGGCAGTAACCCAATTGGCTCTTTTCTCACCCACGTCTTTCTGTACTAAAAGATTTCTTACCGCTGGAAACGTTAATACAATTTCTGTATGGGTTTTAAGCAAAAAGGGTCTGAAATGTTTGATCGCTTTGAAAACAACATAATCTCGTTTCTCGACTTCTGAGTAATTTAATCAACCCCTTGTAGATTTGAAATGAAAAAGGTAATTGGGGCTTCTGCTTTGTTTTGATTTTCTTGAGTGAGTATCATAGCATATGATCTATCAAAGGAAAATGTATACAAAATGAAAGGATCGGAAAAATTTGGAGTTGCTAAAGATGGAGCATTTATAATTTCTTGTTTAATTAGATTAAATGCTTCATATTCATCTTGGCCCCTTTTGAAGATTGAATTCTTTTTAATCATGCTTGTAAAGGAGATACAATTCTTGAAAAGTCGGGAATAAATCTCTTTACAAAATTAATCTAGCCAACGAAAGATTGCATAGCTTTCTTGTTGTGAGGCAAGGGTATTTCAGAAATCTCTTTGATTCTATCAGGATCAATATGGATTCCAGATTTTGACACTAAAAATCCAAGAAGTTTTCCTTCATTTAATGAAAAAAGGACTTTTTTGGATTAAGTGAAATTCCATACCTTTGGCAACGTTGGAAGATCTGTTTTAAGTCTCTGAGGTGATTCCCTCATTTTTTGGAATATACAGTTATATCATCCAAGTAGATTATTACTGATTTGTTTACTAATCCCCTAAATGTGATGTCCATGACCCTTTGAAATGTGGCGCCAACATTGATCAGACTGAAAGGCATCTTTTGATATGCATAAGTACCCCATTTGGTTCTGAATGTGGTCTTTAATTGATCATCAGGATGGACCAAAACTTGGTCATAGTCAGAGAAACCATCCAAGAAGGACATTAATTTTGATCCTGCAACAACTTATAATATTTGTTGCATGGGAGGCAAAGGAAAATTATCCTTTTGGCAGGCTTTGTTAAGATTTCGAAAGTCAATGCAAATTATAATGTCTCCATTTTTATTTCTAACGGGAACCATATTGGAAACCCATTTAGAATGTTGAACGGGAAAAATGATTTTGGCTTTCAATAATTTATTGAGTTCAGATTTGATCTGGTTCTCTAGATTAAGATGGACCTTTCTCAACTTTTTCTGGACGGGTTTTTCATCATTTATCATTGGGATAGTATGTTGAATGATATAAATGTCATAAGTCTTAAGTTCATCATAGTTCCAAGAAAAGACACTTTTGTATTGTTTTAGGAGACGAACGTATGCTAATCTTTCTTCAGGGGCTAGGCCAAGACCTAGGTTGATATTCTACAGCTTGGTATCAGTTCCTAGATTTACTAATTCATAGTTCATAGTTGAACTCTGAAGTTTTTAATTGGTAGATCTTTTGAATTGATCTTTAAAATCATATAGGTCTTCTAATTTGACTACTAATTTTGGCATAACATTATTAGTGCTATCTTGTTGCAATTGTTTATCATGTTGGTCTTCATCAATTATCTGATTGGTGTAAGATCCCTCTGATGTGAGGAAGCTTACAATATCAGGATCATTGTTGAAAATTCTTCAATTGGTAATGTTATAAGGAATCGAGGGTCTAAAGATTAATTCAATTGAAAATCTGTCTGGGCTATAGTCTTCTGAGGGAATGAGCTTGGAAGCTACGTTGGCCAAGAGGTCAACACTGGCATTTTGGAGTCTGGAGATTGATGAAATATTTAATGCTATAAAATGTTCATTCAGATCCTGTACTAAAGATTGATAATGATTTAAATGACCTGATAGACAATGTATAGTATTTCGTACCTATATGATAACAATTTCAGAATCTCCGAAGACTTGTAGATACTTGATATCTAATTCGATTGCTTTGTATAATCCTTGGACTAAGGCTTCATACTCTGCAGTATTATTAGTGCAATCGAACTTGAGTCTACAAGTTAGCATAGTTTTGTTTCCCTCTGGACTGACTAATACGCATCCTACTCATGTTCCCTCGTTAGACTTAGAACCGTCAAAAAATAACTTCCAAAATAAAGATTTATTTACAAGACTATCTATAAAATTAACACATTTAGAACTATCTATTTGAGAAAAATTTTCTACTTGAGATAAAATAGAATGTTCTAAGTAAGGTGAAGTATGAGCATTAAAATTTCCTAAGAAAGAGTCAACAGAATAGTTGCCAATTATATTGTTGTTGTATGCTACAGGTTCATTTTCTCCTTCCAATTCTATTACTATGTATTTTTGATGTCTTTCTCGCTCAACCTTTATCTGATTTGGTTTACCATTGTAAGGGAGCCACATATGCGACTAGTCAGTTGCAAAATATCCATGAAGCTTTTCAGACCAATCTCTGTTAAGAATTAGGAAATAAAATTATGGAATTTCTGCAACTAAAATATCAACAACTTAACATACCTTTGGGTTAGATGACAACCTTATGGTAACCTGATTTAGTTCACCGATCACTTCAACTTGCGACTGGTCCAGCTGAACTATGCGTAGAACAGATTTTTGAGGTTGGACGTTCAACTTTGCACATATCAATTTAGGTAAGATATTAGATGAAGCTCCTGAATCTACTAAACAATTATGCAATTTTTTGTTGAAAACTTCATAAGTAAAAGGAAATGGGGGAGTATGAGATCTTAACCTTCCTCCAATTAGAGCGATATCATTTGGATCAAATTTATTAGTCACATTAGTTGGAGGTCTTCCCATCTCGTGAGAAGGTTGCGAGATTACAGCAGTGGGAAAAGGCACAACAGGTATTGCGTGTAACTCTTTCAAAAGTATCTTTTGTTGATGTTTTAACTTGCTCAATTCATAAAAAGTAATGTTAGCCCTAGTCTTCTTCATGTCTTCTATGATATTATACTCCATCTCATCAGAAAGAATCAATGTTTTAGATGGATTTGGTGAATCTATTTGGACTGGGCTTGTTTGAGTCGCTTTGGGTGACGTTTTCTTACCTATGACTTTATCCTTAGATGTTGAGATTGCGCTCTTCAGCTTTGGAGTAAGGTGTGGAGGATCGAGTTGTTTTCTACTTCTAGTACTGACTGGTGATGCCTCTTGATCCTCTTCATCTGGGAGGATGAAATCCCACATACCCTGTACTTCTACAACTTCTTCCTCATCAATAAGCTCTTCGTTAGAAACTTCCTCTTCTTCTTCTTCTAATTCAGCATTTGTGATAGCATTGGGAGGCTTTGAATCAGTCGAAGAATTTCTTCTATAAGGCTTGTAAGGATTTTTAGAAGAGGTATCTTCTACTTGTTTCTTAATGTCAACCATTTCATTAGACATGGTTTTCAAAACTTTCTACAATCCTTCTAAATCAAATGGGTCTTTCGATGGTTTTTTCTTTGGATCTTCTTTAAAGGTAACCTTCATAGATTTTCGTTCATCAATGATGTTTTTATTTTCTAAGGCTATGATACTTTTCTCTACTACTATTGCTTCCTTCATATTGTCAGCTAAAGTTGTTTTGTTGGCCCTATCAACGAAGATCGCTATGTTTGATGGTAGTGCAGAGATGTACCATTCACTTCTAACTTCTTCGCTAGGCTTGGAAGTGGTAGGAATTTTGTTCAATGGTTTATTGAAATGTGAGTTAAAATCTTTGATAGGTTCCCTTGATTTAGCCCTAAGATTAGATAGATCGTTGATCAGTGTCACAATAGACCTGTCATCCCCGAACTTAGTCAAGAATTGTTCTTAGAAAATATCCCAACTAGTGATAGATCTAGATGGTAATGAGAAATACCATGATCTGGCTGCTCCTTGCAAAGTGTAAGGAAAGAGCCCAACAACAATGTCTTCATTAGTAACCCCATTGAGATTTATGGATAACATAAAGTTATTTATGTGTTCTTCTGCTAGCATGCATGTTTCAGGATTGAACTTAGGCAACCATTTTCCAGGATGGGCCAGTATTTGACTCAAGGACGCAGGCATTAAGACTACCCCTAGGTTATTCCATGGATTTTGGGCCATCGTTGAACTAGTAATAGAGGAAAGCGTAGAAGATGTTCCTTGCGGTTGGGAAGATGAGGATCTTATAGTTCCAGATGATTGAGAAGGAGATGTCGAAGTTCCATTTTTCTGGTGGACAATAATTTGAAGTGGAGGGGTGGATGGTTGACTTCATGTTGGGGAGGTTGAGATGGATGATGATGATGAAAGAGTCTCTCTATCAGACCCTTTAGGTGATTTCCTTGCTCTCTTCCTTGTAGGTAGAGGTAACTCAGTTGGTTTGATACCAAACTTTTCACTCTTCAATCTCATAAGAGGATGAGAAGGGTTATATTGCGAAGTTGAACTACCTTGATATTTTTTAGATTTTTGGGGTGATATAGAAAATCGTTGAAGTTTATGAATCAAGGATTCAACTACAGGAGGTTCAATAGTAGATTTCTCTGAAATGTTTGGGTTTGTGGTAGTGGTTGTTGTTTCATTGACTTCTTGCTCAAGATTTAAAGATTATAAATGTGATGGAGAATTCGGGGGAGATGGTGAGGGCGATTTACTCTCAGAATGGTATTTAGATTTAGATTTACTTGCCATTCACAGTTCGGGGCCCTCCTTCTAGCACCAAATAAGTTGAAGCCCCGAAAATCGGGTCCACAACAAGGGGGATACCCACCCGGTCTGGACCTTGGCTAGCAGCTCCTTTTCCATTTGGTATAGTGGGTCTAACTTGGGATATGGGACCAGTTTCCCAATTTATGTGTGTTTGTGTTTGAGAATTGATATTTCCTTTCTAATAATTTCTAAGTAAAATGCTTTTATTTTAAATCTAACATGCAATTGTATTCTAATGAATAGAAATATTTACTTCTAAAACTAACCTGGGATTTAATCTTTCAGTTATGTGATCTACAATAATTTCAAATGGAAATTGGTAATAAAGATCATTCAACTGCGATGAGAAAAGAATTCAATAAATATAAACCATTTCGTATAAAAAGTTAGATGAAATAATTGTGAAAAACATATCGCATAATAAGTTACTCATATATTAAGCATAAATATAATAGCTATCACTGTACAGAAGTGCCAAATGATAACTCAAGCATTCATATATAAATAACTGAACTTGAATATCACCTCAACGCATAAGTAGAAAGTGTTAAGAGATAAAAGTACCATTTATAACAAGTTCTACTCATAAGCTTCAGCAATAATGATCTATCTCTTCTTAGTCCAACATCCACTAAAAGTACAAAAGTGCAATTTCAGTAGTAGATATTAAACACAGATATCGATAAATCTTGTTCCATTCATTCATCAAAACCTCCTTGGAGGGTGCAAAAGTGCATGTTTCAAGGAAAAGTTTTTGATAAATTCCAGGACCCTTCTCTAAATGCATGAGAAGGGTTTAAATACTACTAGCTAAATCTAAAAATAGTTTATTACAAAAATGTAGGAAACAGTTTAAATGACCGTCCTCATTTCAGGAAAAAATAAAGAAAAACTAAAAATAAAACTGAATCTAAAACAAAAATTGGCAATTAACTATCTATGTATCTATTCCTTGTAGTCGCAAGCATTCAGCATTTGCTTGAGGAGAGTTGGTTGGCTGACCTCCGACTTTAGATGTCCCGTGAAAACAGAATCGGCAAGTGTTGGCTCCATCTTCTTGACAGAGTTAATGATACATTTGAGAGTCATGCACTGGCTGTGTGGTTTTACCAAGTACGTCTCGTAAGAATCCCAATTCAACTTGGTTAACCTTTTGATGGACTCTGCTCTTTCTTGAGCCTTTTCTCTCCAGCTTGTCTGTAGATGCTATACATTTGGTAAATATCTTGGAGTGGTTTCTGATATTTAAATACCACCTTTAGAATTTCTCTGATAAATACCACAGGTTTTAGAGCTCGGTTTTGCCTTTAGCCTTTAGCATTTTTTTTCCTACAGTTTTCCGAGTTTACAGGTGATTGAGTAATATGAGGCTTTCCTATTCAAGTGGTTTTGCCCAATGATCGCACATCAGAAACTGCCTCCGTTTCTTGATCCGGGCTTCCCAGGTGTTATTTTTCACCTCTCGCGCACTTTTTGTTAGAGGATATAAACTTTAATTTTTTTGGAAAGAACGACTCCATGAGTTCTTGGCTCTGAGTCTTAAATTGTCTGTTTGTAATATCAACACTATCAAGTACCCATTTGACTATGTCTGTGTATGGAAGAATCTTTGGCCTCGGCACCATCCGGTGCAAGAACGAACATGCTAGTACTATAATCAACACCTCAGATGACCCGTGTGAATCTACAGTCGTTGTAACCTCCATTACTCTGGGATTTTCTTCCTCGAGTAGGTTGTGCATTCTTTCCCAAGTAGTGACACTGGCATCTCTATTGCAGGTAGTTTCTGGGTACAAGGGTTTCATTTCTTTATCTTTAGAACTTGGAGCTTTACCCTTCTTTCCCATAATATTCTGAACACTACTATGTATACCTCTCTGCTTTTCGCTCCTGCAATTTACAAATGAGGCAAGAGTAATGATAAGAAAAAGGTGACAGGAAAGCTATAAATGTTGAAATCTTATAAAATATATCACCCTACGTGAAATGGCCCTTCGATTAGATCAAAACCCTATTTCATTAATGATTACCAACTAACTCATTGATTAACATTAACGCGCATAACTGGGCATCAGTTTATGGGAAAAACTTTTTCGAATGACGAGCCTTGAAGATCTGTGATAACGCGATTTTATGATTTGCTTCACAATATCGTAGATCACAATATTGCTAATTCATTGCATGTGGTAATCATCCGTTACCATGTGTTTTCTGCGATATGCAATTTTGTGAAACGCGCCATCGCATATCGGCGATTTGAGACATTTCACCTTAAGTGATATTTGAGGCATGCGATGCGATGAGTGTTTTAAGTGTGTGATTTCACATCAGGATTTCACAATCTTAGGATTCCTTTTGTAGGACGGGATCCATTACCTTCTACGATGCGACGCTTTTTATTGAGAGAATGGTTTTGTTTGAACTTATCATAAAACTTAAGTCCTTTTTTATTTTTTGGGTATTCTCCTATGTTTATGATAGTAAGATTTATTTAAAAAGGAATACAAGTACTAATTTATTTTTTTTAATTTTTGGATAAAGGGTCCCCACTTATTTAGTATTAGTAATAACTAAATAAGAGGGGGGTTGTTGTTGGCCACAACACTATGAAATTACATGCATGAGTTTCCCATGAGGGAATCTTTAGTTAACTAGAGTAGCACTAAGGATGCACCAATGCACCAATTCACTACTAAACCTCTAGTTAGAACTAGTTTAACTCTCCATAACTCAGTCAAACTGAGTTATCTAATTACAACTCAAATAAACTCATCCTAGACCCCTAAAATTTAGGGAGAACATATACATGACTATGGAAAGACTTCCAACTTGAAATTACTAAGCTAATAAGCTAATTAAACTTAATTAACTATTTACAAGTTGCTATGAGAATAGAATTCGATTTTAATTCAAGGACAAACTAAACTGGAATTTCTTATTGCCATTTCTCAATAGTCCCTCTCAATAAGAAATAGATTATCATCTTCCCTGATCCTATCTCTGTGAAACTCAAATTTACATCTAGACATTGCCTTTGTCAAAATTTCAACATCTTGCTCCTCCATGGGAATGTACTCCAACAACATAATCTGCCTTAATACATAATCTCTAAGATGATGATATCATATATTGATATGCATGGACTGATAATGAAAAATTGGATTTTCAAAGAGTTTGATAAAACTCTAATTATCATAGTAAATCATAGTCGGATCCATCTATTGACCAAATAAACCAACCATAATTTTCCTCATCCATATGTCCTCACATGTTGCCTAAGTTGAAGCAATGTACTCTGACTCTACTGAACTGAGTGCAACCGATCTATGTTTCATGTTGTACCATGAAACTACCATTGGCCCAATACTGAAGATACCTCCTAATGTGCTATTCCTGTTAGATGGACTCTCTGCCCAATATGCATCGGTGAAGCCTTGAAGCTTCACTCCATCTGTCCATTTGTACCACAATCCATACTAAGTAGTGCCCTTGAGGTATCTCAATACATACTTTGTCGCATTTCAATACAGCTTGGTAGGACTAACCATCGCTTGACTAAGGTAGTTAACTGCATAGCACATATCCATTCATGTGTTCACCAAATACATGAGTGAACCCACAAGGTGCCTATAAACAATAGCTTCCACTACTTCCCCTGAAGTAGAATCATCCTTTCTCTAGTTGCCTGCCTGAGGAGTATCCATGGGTTTGTTTCTCTCCATGTAGAATCTCCTTACTATCTCATTGGCATACTTTCCCTTAGACAAATAATTCCCCATTACCCTGTCGTAATTCCATGCCTAGAAAGTAATGCATGAGCCCCAGGTCCTTCCTCTCAAACTCTCTTGCAAGGTCCCCCTTGTAAGACTTGACCAGATGATCATCACCCGTCAAAATCAAATCATCAAAATATAACACAATGATCAACAATTTACCTTCCACCACTATGTGGTATAGGTTCATATCCACTTAAATCTTGGTGAATCCCAACCTAGTGAAGTAGATAACGACCCTAGTGTTCCAAAAATGGGTTGCTTGCCTCAGCCCATACAACACCCTCTTGAGCCAGCACACAGGTGACTCACGGTCAAAGGTCTCAAAACCTTCAGGCTACTCTATGTACACCTCTTCCTCAATCATACCATTATAGAAAGATGTATTTACCTCCATCTCATGTATCTTCCAACCCATCTGTTCCAATAGTGCCAATATAGATATGATCGATGAGTACCCTGCAACAAGATCAAAGGTCTCATCATAGTTAATCCCCTCTACCTGTGAAAAGCCACGAGCCACAAAATTGGCCTTATGCTTCTCCACACTACCATTTGTAGCTTGCTTTACCTTGTAAATCCATTGGCATCTCACCACTAACTTCTTCTCTGGTCTTGGGACCACATCCCAAACACTGTTATTTCGAAATATGGAATCATATTCCTAAATTATGGCATAAACCCAAACTGGTTGTTGCATTGCCTACTCAAAGGAGGATGGCTCTATCTCAACACATCTGCTCATAACAGCCATTTATCCAATGTACCTCTTAGTTGACCTCATCTTCTTGCACTAAGATGTGGGTGCTCCCACATTCTCCCATGCATCATGCAATAACCTTTCAGCCTCTCTGGTGCGCTTTTTACCATCTCTAGAAGACTACCTAAGTGGATGTCTCCACTCCCAAATCCTTTGCACGTGGCTGCTCCACATCAATCTGAGGCTCCTCAACCTTAGGAGCTAAAAGTTCCTCAATTGCATGTAGCTCAAGCTCCCTCTCAAGGGAAAATTGCATAGCCTCCTCCTCATCGAATCTAACATCCCTGCAAACCACTGTCATCCTTCTAGTCGGAAAGTACACCCAATAGTTGTGAGGTGTATTAGTGTACCCCACAAATATCCCCAACTCTGCGATTAGCTCAAGCTTCTTCCATGCATTCTTGGTCACATGGAAATATATCGATGACCCAAACATCCTGAAGTGACCAACATCTGGTCTCTTACCAAATAAGCCTCATATGGTGTTTCCATCCCAAGAATCCAATGTGGGCTATGGTTATGCAAATAGATCGTTGTTTTGCATGCCTTAGCCCACAAGTGTAGTGGTAGGCCCTGATCATGAAATATCACCCGTGTTTCCCATAGAATTCTTATGTTCTTCCTCTCTTCCACCCCATTTTGTTGTGGGTTATGGGGTGTCGTCAACTCCTATTTAATCCCTTCTATTGCATAGAAGTTCTTAAACTCATTTGAGACATAGTCACCACTACTATCACTTAGCAGAGCTTTAACCTCCTTTCTAGACTCTTTCTCGACCAATGCTTTAAATTCAAAAAACTTTGTGAAATTTTGATCCTTCTTCTGCATGAAAAAATCCAACATTTAAGAGAAACGTCGCCAATAAATATAACATAATGCATGTATTTGGCCATGGATGTTGTCCAGAATTGTCCACACACATCTGAATGGACTCACTCTAGAATCGCCTCAGCTTGACTATCTCTAACGTAAAAGGAATTGTTGGTGTATTTTCCCAAAGTACACCCCTTTCATGTATAAACTTTCTCTAGCGTACCTTTGGGAAGACTAATAGAGATTTGTTGCAATATTTTCAAAGCCCAATGATGCAAGTGGCCCAATTGCCTGTGCCACAACTTGCCAACGTCTCGGCTCTACACCTTCTATTCTTTTGTGCTCAAAGTAGCATAATCCTCTACCTCTAGCTTATATAGATTCTTAACTTGAATCCTTATCTTCTTTACTTGACCCGAGGTTATGTGTCGAAGGAACGCCTTTCCTTTCAAGAAGATGACATCATAGCCTCTATCCTCAAGCATGGCAACCAATACTAAGTTCTTCTTCAACCCAGGCACATACATAACACCACTAAGGTGAGAGGATCACCCTTCTTCCTCTAAAAAGTAACCGTTCCTAATCTAGTAACACTATACCTCTCATATTCACCCATCTCGATATGCATCTGGAGATCTTTCTCCTCCAAGTCACTAAACAAATCCTTGTCACCATTCATGTGGAATGAAGCTCCACTGTCAGGGTACCATACACTACCCATCATTGATGAGACCATGCATGTGATGAAAGTAAATTTCAATTTGAATTGAGAGGCCAAAGCCTCACCTTCCACTGCTCCTAAGGACTTCTTCTTGGACTTCTTAAGAAGACAATTTGTAGAAAAATGGCCCAGATCTTGACAATGAAAGCACTTAACTTTCATCATGTCTTTCTTCTTACCTCCATATCAAGAATCTAATTTGAATAGGATGCATTCCCTTTCCCTTTCCTTTCCTTTCCTTACTCTCTAAGATACATTTTCCCTCATCATCAGTCTTTGATGAGGAACCCTCTCTGGTGTTTCTTCTCATCTCCTTCTGCACCAAATCTGACCATAGTCATTCCCAATCTGGTAGCTTCTCCTTCTCATTGATAGAGTCCAGATAGATATTCCAACTCTTGGGAAGGCATAGGAGAGCTAGGCTCACCATATCATCCTCGTCAATTCACTTCCAAGTTCATCACGATAGTGAGTGAACTTGGTCAAGTATTTTGGAATTCTCTCACGTTTCTCCATCTTGATTTTTTGAAGTTTGTATTTCAATGCCAAATTCCTACTGTCACTACTATTCTGGAATAGGTTCGTCAATTCATTCCACAAATAATATGGAGTTTCCTTCCCATGGAGTCTCGAGAAAATGTGGTCTCGAACTCCCTCAAGGATTATTCGCCTCGCCTTCGCCACACAATTCTTCCATTTAGCCAGATTTTGTGCATCCGATGCTACTAGCTTAGGAATGTCTTGATCAACAAAATACTTCAAGCCATTATCCTCCAGCACAACCTCCATTTTTCCTTTCCAGGCTATATAATTTGAGTTGCCTTCTAAGGCATACTCGAGCTGCAAACCGTAGAACGCCATTTGTCGATCCTAAAGTATGTATTGAAAATTCGAATTTAACCTATAACCCAAAACTCAAAACTTTGAAATCTCCTCTAGTATATTGTCTTCAGCTCTGATACCATGTAAATCTCCCTGTAGATTTACAACTCATGTAATGTACTAAACCACAAGACAAGAATATACTCTACTCTTTAAATGGCAGAAACCAATGATCAATGAAAACAATAATCGACATGAGGAAGATAATCCAAGAGACATAACAAAATTGTTTCTTTGGGGAAATCCAATGCTCAAAACCCTAACTATATATTGCATTAATCAGAGATATGAGTGATAATATAAATATTGTTCTCACAAGAACAATTCCGCACAAGTATGATCAACTCTCTGCCTCACAAGGTCGTATTGACCAACACTTAGCCAATTTTTGCTGCCTATTGAGCCCCTATTTCCTTGTGCAATTCCTATGTGGAATAGTCCATATTTAATTGGGAATTCCTTATTCCATAACTACACAACAAAAATATAGGTCCTCTTCTGATTTCATGCATGACCTGTACAACTCAGATCATTCTACAAATAATACTACATTGTCCTTGCACTCTAGTCCCAATTGGGTCTTTCTCTTAATGGACATGCATGAGATTCTCATGAGGGAATCTTCAGTTAACTAGAGTACCACTAAGGATGCACCAGTGCACCAACTCACTACTAGACCCATACTAGTTCCACAAATAGTTATAACTAGTTTAACTATCTATAACTTAGTCAAACTAAGTTATCTAATTACAACTAAAATAAACTCATCCTAGACCCCTAAAATTTATGGAGAACATATACATGACTACAAAAATACATCCAAATCGAAATTCCTAAGCTAATTAAGTTAATTAAACTTAATTAACTATTTACAAGTTGTTATGAGAATAGAATTCGATTTTAATTCACAATTCAATTCAAGGACAAATTAAACTAGAATTTATTATCTCCATTTCTCAACAATCAGAGAGGCCACTAAGGCCATGAATGAACTTCATATTAGTGATTGAGTTTCTTAGAGGGTGAGCAACACTTTCAGTAGGGTTGTGATGATGGGTCCCATCAATAGGAATCTTTTGGAGTTCATTGCGCTATTCTCCAACCCTTAAGACACCTATTCTCTCACATTAATTCATATTTCTAACACTAATATGATTGGTAGGAAGACTAAAAGGTGTTTTTCACATTGTATGGCCTAATGTGATTAATATACAAGTCAAAGAAGCAATTTTTGTAGATATTTACTATGCAAAGGCTTGATGGAGACACCTAGAGAGATGATAGGGAGGTTGTCCACCTCATTAACTCAATAAATCAACTTGAGATCAAAAAATCCTCACCAACAACTCAAATTCACTAGTAGCCAAGGAAATCCAAGTGAATGACAAGGACAAAAGGAACCATATCCACAAGTCTTGAGATTTTGGAGGGGAGCATTCCTCCTTTTAAGGAAGTTCCCCCTAAATCAATTTTATATAAGTAAACCTATTGAAAGTCTCATTAGGATTAGAATTTTTGTTGCAGCTAAGAGTATCTACTAATCCTAGTGCTTGACATTGTTATTCTTAACTTTCATATGATGTATGAGACTAATATTTTATGTTAATGAGAAGTTTACTATTGATTTGCATATAAGTTAGTTTTGGTTTGGGCCCAACCTAGATGTTTTAGTCCCTCTCTTGTATTTCTTTGTTGTTCTTGTTTGAAAGCATTTCAATCCTTCTCTTGTTTCTATAGATATTATATCGTAAAAACTTGTAATTTCAGGCTTTCCTATCACCTTGCTTTTGGGAAGAGTGATTGGACAAATCTACAATAACAACTCAAAAATATTTGTTTATGATTTCTTAAAAATGGATAGATGTTAGTTTTCCTTCATATTCTATGAAAATTAGGAGTTAGCACCATTATCTTGAGTGATTAGAGTAGTGTTGTGGGATAGAATAAATATTAATCAAATTCAACTCTTCTTTTCCATTTGCCCCATTAAATTATTGATGAGTTGATGCATGTGTCTAGTTAGATGCAGGGACTGTACTGATCTTCAGGGGTGGGCACACCTTTCCACATCCACCTAAACCTTTCCCACTTCCTCGTGAGTACCTCACCTTGCTTCCAAATTATATATTTGAATTTGCTCTGTTAAGGCAAATGAAGGACACCATGGGCATCAACTTTGGTGCAAGATAGATCTCCGACGAGTACTAGGATTTGATAAGGCACTCCCACACCCTTATTTCATCACTTTATACCTTAATATAACTCTATCCACCTCTGAGACACCACTTCCATCCTCAAAACGCTCGCAGACCCCCTCTAGTAGCAAAACAAGGCCTCCCGTAGCACCTACTGTAGCAACCCTGTAGCTTTGATTTCTTCAACCATTTTTGCTCCAAATTTGGGATCTGGCCTATTTAAGTTCAATAATAGCCCCCACATTGGGACTTGATGATTATGGAATACCTTAGGACCACTCCAACCTAATACTTCCATCACTACAACCATTAGATAGCAAAACAAAGTTAGATTTAGCATCTTTTTCTTCATAGGCATGTTAAAGATGTGATTTCTCAATTTCATCAAGTGTGAGTAGATAAATGATGCATCCAAGGTAGGTTATTTATTTGAATCAACTATGAAATTAGAGTAGCATGAGTTATTTTTGCAAATAGATGAGTTATTTTCCTTGTGCAATTTCAATTTGTATTTACATTTGATGAATGGTAAGTAGAGTAGTATTATTTATTTCTGCCACTAAATTAACCTATTTTTCCTATTCTAATTTCAATTAGAATTTACATTTGATGATTGGAATTTTAACCTTAGTAGTAGAATTATGTTCATTTATTCTTTCATAAGATCCTTTCACTATAATTAGTTGGAGGAATGGTCTTTGAATACCCTGATTTGATTTCATGAATAGGAGTGACAGGAGCAGAACCTAACCTAATGTGCATATAGCATTGTCATCTCAAAGTTTGTATGAACCTCGGGTTGATAATTAAAGTTGATAATCCCTTGGGAGTTGCAACATCCTTGTTCCAATACTAGGGATCATCAATTGGTATCTTGATGTATTAACTATGATAGATTGATCAATGATATCTTCAATTTTTAGTTGTAATATTGATTTGACCCTTTAATAGCAAAAGGAAGGCTATTAGCAAGGATATTTCTTTTTTTAAGGGTATGCATATTGGTGTTTGTGAGTCTATATCAAAAAATTTAAATATTTACTCAAAGTTATGGATAATATCTCTATTATTTTCTTCCTTACATATCGATCTATAATATTTTCTATAACACTTTAATGGTTGATGTTGTATTCAACTGGTAAACACACATGTTCACCTTCTCAAACCCCAAATCATACAACTAAGTCATGGTAGTGCTTGGGGTGATAATTTCTTCCCTTGTGCAAGATCAAAAATGCTAGCGCTAAGATAGGCTACAGTGGAAACCTTTGTTGGACCCAGAAGTAGAACCCTAGTCTTTGCAAATAAATTTTTGCCTACAAATGGTTCCATTACTAGGACTCAAAAATTAAGTTGGGTAACTGATAATGGTGAGTAGGATTATGAAAAGGAGTATTATAGATTGGTGGTAAGAAAAGTGTGATTCTTTCATTTCTTATCAAGCATAATTGATGCAAAGAATTTGGACTTGGTTCGTGACAACATACTTTGTGCTGAACTAAGCTAATTAAGTTAATTAAACTTAATTAACTATTTACAAATTTCTATGAGAATAGAATTCGATTTTAATTCATAGTTTAATTCAAGGACAAATTAAACTGGAATTTCTTATTTCCATTTCTCAACACTCCCTCTCAACAAGAAGTGATTATCATCTTCCTGGATCCTATCTCCGTTAAACTCAAATTTACATCTAGAAAATTCCTTTTTCAAAATTTCAACATCTTGCTCCTTCATGGGAATGTACTCTAACAACATAATCTACCCTAATACACAATCTTCGAGATGAATCAGATATCAATATGCTTGGACCGATAATGAAAAATTGGATTTTCAAATATTTTGATACAACTCTAATTATCATAGTAAATCACAGTTAGATCCATCTGTTGAACAAATAAACCAACCAAAATCTTCCTCATCCAGATGTCCTCACATGTTTCCTATATTTAAGGCATGTACTCTGCCTCTACCGAACTGAGTGCAATTGATTTATGTTTCTTATTGTACCATGAAACCGCCACTGGCCCAATATTGAAGATACCTCCTAAGGTGTTCTTCCTGTTGGATGGACTCTTTGCCTAGTCCACATCGGTGAAGGCTTGAAGCTTCACTCCATCTGTCCATCTGTACCATAATCCATACTAGGTAGTTCCCTTGAGGTATCTCAACACATACTTTGTCACATTCCAATACAACTTGGTAGGACTAACCATCACTTGACTAAGATAATTAACTACATAGCACATATTCGTTCATGTGTTCACAAAATACATGAGTGAACCCACAAGCTATCTATAAATAGTAGCTTCCACTACTTCCCATGAAGTAGCATCCTCCTTCCTCTAGTTGCCTGCTAGAGGAGTCTCCATGGGTTTGCTGCTCTCCCTGTAGAATCTCCTAAATATCTCATTGGCATACTTTCCCTTAGACAAATAATTCCCCATTACCTTGCCATAATTCCATGCCTAGAAAGTAATGCATGAGCCCCATGTCCTTCATCTCAAAATCTCTTGCAATGTCCTCCTTGCAAGACTTGATCAAATGATCATCACCCGTAAAAATAAAATCGTCAAAATATAACACAATGATCAACAATTTACCTTCCACCACTATGCGGTACAGGATCACATCCACTTAAATATTGGTGAATCCCAACCCAATGAAGTAGCTAATGAGCCTAGTGTACCAAAAACAGGGTGCTTGCCTCAGCCCATACAACACCCTCTTGAGCTGGCACACATGCGACTCATAGTCAAAGGTCTCAAACCTTTAGGCTACTCTATGTACACCTCTTCCTTAATCATGCCATTAAGGAAAGATGTATTTACAACCATCTGATGTATCTTCCAACCCATCTACGTTGATAGTGCCAATATATATCTGATCGATGAGTACCTTGCAACAAGATCAAAGGTCTCATCATAGTCAATCCCCTATACCTGTGAAAAGCCATGGGCCACAAAATTGGCCTTATGCTTCTCCACAATACCATCTGCAGCTTTCTTTACCTTGTAAATCCATTGGCATCTCACCACTTACTTGTCCACTAGTCTCAAGACCACATCCCAAACACTGCTACGAACTATGGTGTCATATTCCTCCATTATGGCTTCAACCCAAACCAGTTGTTGCATTGCCTCCTAAAAGCAAGATGTATCTATCTCAACACATCTTCTCATAAGAGCCATGTATCCAGTGTACCTCTTAGGTGACCTTCTCTTCTTGCATTGAGATGTGGGTTCTCCCACATTCTCCCGTGCATCATGCAATAACTTGTTAGCCTCTTTGGTATGCTTTCTCCAATCTCTGGAAGACTCTTCCTAGGTGGATGTCTCCACTCCCAGATCCTCTGCATGTGGCTGCTCCACATCAATCTGAGGCTCCTCAACCTTAGGAGCTAAAATCTCTTCAATTGCATGTAGCTCAAGCTCCCTCTCAAGGGAAAATTGCATCGCCTCCTCCTCATCGAATCTAACATCCCTACAAACCAATGTCATCCTTCTACTTGGAAAGTACACCTAGTAGTTGTGAGGTGTATCAGTGTACCGCACAAATATCCCCAATTGTGCTATCAGCTAAAGATTCTTCCATGCATTCTTAGTCACATGGAAATATACCGATGACGTAAAAATATTGAAGTGACCAACATCTGGTCTCTTATCGGAATAAGCCTCCTCTGTTGTCTCCATCCTAAGAATCCGATGTGGGCTAATAGTTATGCAAATAAATCATTGTTTTACATGCCTCAGCCCACAAGTGTAGTGGTAGGCACTGATCATGCAACATCACCCATCTTTCCCATAGAATGCTTATGTTCTTCCTCTCGGCTACCTCATTCTGTTGTGGGTTATGGGGTGTCGTCAACTCCTATTTTAATCCCTTCTGTTGCACAAAAGTTCTTAAACTCATTTGAGACATAATCACCCCTGACTATCACTCCTTAGAGCTTTAACCTCCTTTCCAGACTCTTTCTTGACCAATACTTTAAATTCAAAAAACTTTGTTAAAGTTTGATCCTTCTTCTGCATGAAAAATATCCAAAATTTAAGAGAAAAGTCATCAATAAATATAACATAATGCATCTATTTGGCCATGAATGTTGTCGAGAATAGTCCACACACATCTGAATGGACTCACTCTATAATTTTCTCTGCTTGATTAGCTCTAACGTAAAAGGAATCCTTGGTGTAGTTTTCCAAAGTACACCCCTTGCATGTATAAACTTGCTCTAGCATACCTTTGGGAAGACTAGTAGAGATTTGTTGCATGATTTTCAAAGCTCCATGATGCAAGTGGCCCAATTAGGTGTGCCACAAATTGCCAATGTCTCATATTTTCACCTTCTCTGCTTCCATCATCAAAGTAGCACAATCCTCTACCTCTAGAATATATAGATTCTTAACTTGAATCCCTATCTTCTTTACTTGACCCAAGGCTATGTGTCGAAGGAACGCCTTTCCTTTCGAGAAGATCACATCATAGCCTCTATCCTCAAGCATGGCAACCGATACTAAGTTCTTCTTCAACCTGGGGCACATACATAACATCCCTCAAGATTTGAGGATCACCCTTGTTCATCTAAAAAGTAATCATGCCTAATCCAATAGCACTATACCTCTCATCGTCACCCATCTTGAAATGCATTTGGATATCTTTCTCCTCCAGGTCACTGCACAAATCCTTGTCACCAGTCATGTGAAATGAAGCTCCATTGTCAAGGTACCATACACTACCCAACATTGATCACACCATGCGTGTAATGAGAGTAAAGTTCAATTCGAATTGAGAGGCCAAAGACTCACCTGCCACTCCTCTTAAGGACTTCTTCTTGGACTTCTTAAGAAGACAATTTGTAGCAAAATGGCCCAGCTCCTGACAATGAAAGAACATAACTTTCATCATGTCTTTCTTCCTACCTCCATATCAAGAATCTGATTTAGAATGGGATGCCTTCCCTTTCCCTTTCGTTTCCTTTCCTTACTTGCTAAGGTACATGTTTCCTCATCATCAGTCTTTGATGAGGAACCCTCACTGGTGTTCCTTCTCATCTCCTTTTGCATCAAATCCGACCATAGTCGTTCCCAATCTGGTAGCTTCTCCCTCTCATTGACAGAGTCCAGATAGCTATTCCAACTCTTGGGAAGGCCTAGGAGATCTAGGATCACCATATCATCCTTGTAAATTTTTATTCCAACACTTCCAAGTTCATCATGACAGTGAGTGAACTTGGTCAAGTATTTTGGAATGCTCTCACCTTTCTCCATCTTGATTTTTTTAAGTTTGTCTTTCAATGCCAACTTCCTATTGTCACTATTGTTCTAGAATAGTTTTGTCAATTCTTTACACATAGCATACGAAGTTTCCTCCCCATAGAATCTCGAGAAAATGTGGTCTCGAACTCTCTTAAGGATTATCTGCCTCGTCTTCACCACACACTTCTTCCATTCAGCCAGATTTTGTGCATCCGATGTTGCTGGCTTAGGAATGTCTTGATCAACGAATTCCTTCAAGCCATTATCCTCCAACACAACCTCCATTTTTACCTTCCAGACTATATAATTCGAGTTTCCTTCCAAGGCATACTCGAGCCACAAACTGTAGAACGCCATTTGTCGATCCTGAAGTATGTATTGAAAAATTGAATTTCACCTGTAACCCAAAACTCAAAACTTCAAAATCTCCTCTAGTATATTGTCTTGAGCTCTGATACCATGCAAATTTCCCTATAGATTTACAACTGATGCAATGTACTAAACCGCAAGACAAGAATCTACTCTAGTCTTTAAATGGAAAAAACCAATGATCGATGAAAATAATAATCTACCTGAGGAAGATAATCAAAGACACATAACAAAATTGCTTCTCTGGGGAAAGACACTGCTCAAAACCTTGACTATCTATTACATTAATCAGAAACATGAGTGATAATACAAATCTTGTTCTCACAAGAACAGTTCCACACAAGTATGATCAACTCTCTGCCTCACAAGGTCGTATTGACCAACACTTAGCCAATTTTTTCTGCCTATTGAGCCCCTATTTCCTTGTGCAATTCCTATGTGGAATAGCCCATATTTACTTGGGAATTCCTTCTTCCTTGACTACACAATAAAATCTAGGTCCTCTTTTGATTGCATGCATGACCTATATAACTCATATCATTCTACAATTGATAGTAAATTGTCCTTGCACTCTAGTCTCAATTGGGTCTTTCTCTTAACGAACATGCATGAGATTCTCATGAGGAAATTTTCAGTTAACTGGAGTAGAACTAAGGATGCACCAGTGCACCAACTCACTACTAGACCTCTACTAGTTCCACAAATAGTTATAACTAGTTTAACTATATATAACTCAGTCAAACTGATTTATCTAATTACAACTAAAATAAACTCATCCTGAACCCCTAAAATTTAGGGATAACATATACATGACTACAAAAATAGTTCCAACTCGAAATTACTAAGCTAATTAAGTTAATTTAACTTAATTAACTATTTACAAGTTTTTATGAGAATAGAATTCAATTTTAATTCACAATTCAACTCAAGGACAAATTAAACTAGAATTTATTGTTTCCATTTCTCAATAGTTAGAGAGGCCACCAGGGCCATGAATGAAATTCATATTAGTGATTGAGTTTCTTAGAGGGTGGGCAACACTTTTAGCAGGGTTGTGATGATGGGCCCCATCAATAGGAATCTTTTGGAGTTCATTGCGCTATCCTCCAACCCTTAAAACTTGTATTCTCTCACATTAATTCACATTTTTAACACTAATATGATTGGTAGGAAGACTAAAAGGTGTTTTTCACATTGTATGGCCTAATGTGATTAATATGCAAGTCAAATAAGTATTTTTGTAGATATTTACTATGCAAGGTGTTGATGGAGACACCTAGAGAGATTATACGGAGGTTGTCCATCTCATTAACTCAATAACTCAACTTGAGATCACAGAATCCTCTCCAACAACTTGAATTCACTAGTAGCCAAGGAAATCCAAGTGAATGATAAGGACAAAGGGAACCAGATCCACAAATCTCAAGATTTTGGAGGGGAGCATTCCTCCTTTTATGGAAATTTCCCCTGAATCATTTTTATATAAATAAACATATTGAAAGTCTCATTAGGATTCGAATTTTTGTTGAAGCTAAGAGTAGCTACTAATCCTAGTGCTTGACGTTGCTATTCTTAACTTTCATATGATGTAAGAGACTATTATTTTATGTTAATGAGAAGTTTACCATTGATCTACATATAAGTTAGTTTTGGAGGGATAAAACCCTTGGGTTTGGGCCCAACCCAGATCTACAATAACAACTCAAAAATATTTGTTTATGATTTCTTCAAAATGGATAGATGTTAGTTTTCCTTCTTATTCTATTAAAATTAAGAGTTAGCATCATTATCTTGAGTGGTTAAAGTATTTTTGTGGGATAGAATAAATATTAATCAAATTCAACTCATCTTTTCCATAATAATTTGTCCCACTAAATTATTGATCAATTGATGCATGTATATGGCTAGATGCATGGATTGTACTAATCTTCAGGTGTGAGCACACCTTTCCACATCCACTCGAGCCTTTCTCTCTTACTTTTGGTTACCTCACCTGCTTCCAAATTTTGTCTTTGAATTCACTCTATCAAGGCAAATGAAGGACACCATGGGCATCAACTTTGGTGCAAGATAGACCTCCGACAGGTACTAGGATTGGATAAGGGGCTCCCACACCTTGATTTCATCACTTTATACCTTAATATAACTCTCTCCACCTCTAAGACACCACTTCAATCCTCAAAACGCTCATAGACCCCCTCCTATAGCAAAACAGGGCCTCTCGTAGCACCTCATGTAGCAACCTTGTAGCTTTGATTTTTCAACCAGTTTTGATCCAAATTTCGGATCTAGGCTATTTAAGTTCAATAATAGCCCCCACATTGGGATTTGATGATTATGGAATACCTTAGGACAACTCCAACCTAATACTTCCATCACTGCAACCATTAGATAGCAAAACAAATTTAGATTTAGCATTTTTTTCTTCATAGGCATGTTAAAGATGTGATTTCTCAATTTCATCAAGTGTGAGTAGATAAATGTTGCATGCAAGGTAGGTTATTTTTTGAATCAACTATGAAATTAGAGTAGCATGAGTTATTTCCGCAAATATATTAGTTCTTTTCCTTGTGCAATTTCAATTTGCATTTACATTTGATGAATGGTAAGAAGAGTAGTATGATTTATTTCTGCCACTAAATTAACCTATTTTCCCTATTAAAATTTCAATTAGGATTTACATTTGATGGTTGGAATCCTAACCTTAGTAGTAGAATCATGATCATTTATGCTTTCATAAGAGCTTTTCACTACAATTGGTTGGAGAAATGGTCTTTTGAAAACCCTGATTTGAGTTCATGAATAGGAGTGACATGAGTAGAACCTAACCTAATGTGCATATAGCACTGTCACCTCTAAGTTTGCATGAACCTTGGGTTGATAATTAAAGTTGATAATCCCTTGGTAGTTGCAATATCCTTGGTGCAATACCAGGGATCGTCAATTGATATCTTGATGTATGAACTATGATAGATTGATCAATGATAACTTCAATTTTTAGTTGTAATATTGATTTGACCCTTTAATAGTAAAAGGAAGGCTATTAGCAACGATATTTCCTTTGTTATGGGTATGCATATTGGTGTTTGTGAGTTTGTATCAAAAACTTTAAATATGTACTCAAAGTTATGGACAATATCTCTCTTATTTTCTTCCTTACATATCGATCTATAATATTTTCTATAACGCATTAATGGTTGATGTTGTATTCAATTGGTAAACATACATGTTCACCTTCTCAAACCCCAAATAATACAACTAAGTCATGGTAGCATTTTAAGTGAGAATTTCTTCCCTTGTGGAATATCAAAAATGTTAGCACTAAGAAAGGCTACATTGGAAACCTTTGTTGGCCCCAGAAGTAGAACCCTAGTCTTTGCAAATAAATTTTTGCCCACAAATGGTTCCATTACTAGGACTCAAAAATTGAGCAGGGTTACTGATAATGGTGAGTAGGATTCTGAAGAGGAGTATTATAGAGTGGTGGGAAGAAAAGTGTTATTATTTTATTTCTTATCAAGCATAATAGAGGCAAAGAATTTGGACTTGGTTTGTGACAATATCCTTTTTGCTGAACCTACTTGTGAATAATACAATATCTTTTGGGCTGAGCTCCCTAAGTAGTTGTTTTAATAGCTAAGAAGGTTGTGAGATTCCCTAAAAGATTGAAGCACTGACTGAATATATCAAAAATGGACTACAACAGATCTAGATGCATTACATCGCTTGGATCATGAGCTTACTAGAGCCCTTGATTTTTGGGTGCAAGCTACCTTGGAGGGATACAACATTGAGTTTATCATAGATAACCACAAATCCTTTTAAAAATAAAAAATAATCTTCAAATTTAGGTTAAGAGGATGATTATTAAAAGATATCCCTCTATGGATTAAGGTTTTACTAGTGGAAGAAAGATTGTTTCTATTTCCTCCTCCTAATATGGTAGCTTAAAAGCCTCATACTAGGGGGAGGGTCTTGGGGGAAACGATGATCGATTGAAAAAGTTGAGAAAGATTTTCAATGGATTTTTAAGAGAGGTGGAATGCAAGAGATTCCAAGGTAGGAATAAGGGCATGTATATGTTAGGAGTGGAGAGAAAGGAATATGCTAGAGATTTAGAGGAGACAGTGAAGAAGATAGGGGAAGTGTTGGATAGCCCATAGTTGTATAAGGGAGAGATGATAGGAGATGAGACATATAGAAAAGGAAGGGAAGCTAGAGGAGGTAAATAAGGATAGCATAGTTGCCAAGATGATGATTACTAGGAATCAGGTGAAATCCAAACTCCAGACCCAAATATTGGGGTGACTGATCCCAATATCTGTGTCATGTAATAAATGCATTTCTTGATGCACATGTTGTTCTATGAGGATAATCCTTCCCTTGAAGTCAACATTCCACAAGGTAGCAACATGGCCAGTTCTCCTCCATCCCTTACCCTAGTTCTCTATCACAATCTAGTAAGGTTTCTTCCCAAGATCATTAAAACTTTGAAGTTTCAAAATGTAGATAGAGGTATTAGCTCTTCTTGTAGTAGTCAAAAAAGTTTGGGCAATCTCTCAACTTGGTCTACAAGGATTTGTTTTAGTTTCTTCTTGAATTATTCCAATGGCTATAAATGTAGTGAGTTCTTTCACCTAATACCCTAAGTTTCATGGCCTAGGTGACGAGGTGGTAGAGAAATATTTGTATTTATGTGAGGCCATATGGAGGTCTAAAGCGACTCTAGATGTGACCAAGTTAGCTAGTTTCAAACTCCAGTTAAGATCCCTTAAATGGTATTGTTACACTGAATTTTGTCACCTTGACTATCTGCAATTCTATGGCCCCATCAATAGCCATATTGTCCTCTTTGTCAAGCCCCATGCCTCTGCTCTTCATGTCAAACTTC
>APFE030886277.1:142889-181252 GCA_000404065.3 Pinus taeda
ATGAATATGCTTTGTTTTATGATGAATATTCAGGTTTTATGTAATCGTTTGCTTTGTTAGTGTATGCAGGTCTTAAAGTGAAGGAGGAGCTCATCTGGATCAGCAAGGCTGGACTGCTACAACAAGCGTGTGGACCTAAGGTAAGATCGGAAAACACTTGATCTCTCATAGAATAATGTGTGTTTAGAGAAGGATTGCTCTTGTTTGGTTTGTTTGTCACTAGAGAGTCTTAGACTCCTAGGGAGGTTAGATTTGTCCGCAAATATAACTCTTTCCGCATGACAGGTATCCTAAAGTTACCCCAAATATTCAAAATTTATTTGTGAATACACTAAGGGAGGAATTTAGTAGTAAGTTCAAAATGCCTTGGACAGAGAAACAAGGTCTGACAGAGTTGTGAGATATTAATAAGAGAGAAGGAGAATTTGCATGGGAATGTATTCAAAGGTTTAAATATGTTATGGGAAAATTAACTCATACCATCCATCCAAATTATTAGAAAGAATGGTTTATTCAAGATTTATTGCCTCTAACAAGGATACCTCTAATGCAATAGAAGATTAATTCCCTATAAAAATATTTAGAATAGGCAATGTATACTAGAGCTATGGCAAGATATCCTAGTAATTTTAAACCAATTATACTTCCATAAATCCTACTTTTAATGATCTAGAAACTCAAATTGTTGTTTTGACTAAAATATTGAAAGAGGTGAATAATGGAAAACCTACTCATCCTCAAGTTTGATGTACTAGCTACTATGCAAAAGAGCATCATATTAAAAAATTTCCAAGGTTAGGGGGTGTAAAACCCTTTAGTTTTCTGCTAGTACCACCTCCTCCACATACATGACCTTCAGGAGGCATTACGCAAGTATCATCAAACATTCCCTTTCAAGGACATACCCAATATCATGCATTTCCAAACTAGCAAGGTATGACCTCCAATGAGTATTGTGAGATTTTTCATTCTTATGTTAATTCACCTTGATTATTCCCTATACTATAGAAGTATTCTAATGTTCCTAACTCTATTTTCTCCAGGTTCTTTGGATCTCCCACATATAATACTAACTAGTGTATATCCTTGGATTATTTGGCTAGTCGATTGGATTGCTCTAATTTTTGAATGAATGAATCCAATCGTGGAAGAGGAGATGCAAAATATAGAGGGGGAATAACTAGTGGAAGAGGAACAATTAGATGTTGTAACTATGATGAGCAAGGACATGTTTCCGGGGACTGTCCATTGCCAAAAATACCATGGTGCATACATTGTCGTGTCAACACTCATGCAACCAAAGACTACTGAGAACTAATTGCTTATTGGGAGGAGTGAAATTGACAAAGGGGAGCTAATCTGATTAGTTATGATCCATGAAAACCATAACCAGTTCAACACTTGAGTATTAATAGTGTTACTAGAGGAGGCAATAGGAGCGATGTTGATAAGGATTCTTCTGAAAAACCCCTCATTAAAAAGGTTTAGCCCCCATGTGCTAAATATGATCTTGTCCAACAAAAGGGATACTACAAAGATGTTGTTGATATCTTCAGAGAGACATTATCTTCCTCTTATAGCCATGGGGTTGTGGGAATAAAGAAAGGTCAACCTTCACTTCCTGAAAGGAGATCATCAGCGAGTCCTTGGTTTTCTTCTGATTCTTGACAAATGGTTATTATGTGGTTTTAGTTATTTCATGACATCCTGAATGATGAAAAAATATCTTGTTAGTGTCAAAATAAGTTGAAAGGATTTTTGAGAGATGAGGATTTATCAGAGAATCATATCTCAAAAAAATCATCAAAGCATCATAAGAGAAGATTCAGGTGCAACAAAAGGAGAATGAGGAGAAAGTTTCATGTTGATGCTCAAATTGTTGGATATCAAATCAACGAAACTATGTTAGATTTGGGCATTGATGTTGATATTCTACCTAAGAATACTTGGGAGACTCTAAGAAGGCTTAAACTAGTGTTCTCTCCAATCCAACTATGAATGTCTAAACAATATTGTTTATTTCCTTTTCATCATTTAGAAGATGTAGAAGTTGATGTTGTTGGTTTAAAAACTTATGCAGATCTCAAAGTTATTGATATTGTTGGAGATAAAGATCCATATCTAGACCTATTAGGAGTTGACTGGGCTTTTCAGAACTATGCCATTATTGATGTAAAAAGAGAAACTATAACCTTTGAATTTGCTAGAGTTATATTTATTTAGCCTTGGATCCTTATCAGGGTCCTAGATACACAGAATTTGTCAATGATGAAAAAGACACTAATGTCTTTGATGAACTGTACCAATTGTCTGTAGGGAGAAAGCAGGAGGGAGGATTATATTAATTCTACAATAGATGGGTTTCTCAATTGGTGAAATTTCGAACATAGAAGTAGGTTCCACAATTATGCTTGAAGAATTATAGAAAGGATATTATGAATTATATTCCAAAAGATGTACAATTGTATGATTTTCTGAATGATTGGAACAAAGGTAAGAACTTACCCTATCTTTGATAAGCCTATTCCTATAGATACTTTGTTTGAGGTAGTGATTTCACTATTGCAGAGGAGAAAATATGACCCCTGATGGGTGTTATGCTACAAGCTACTCATACTCGGTGGTGGGTTTCTCATTGCAACCATATTCCATCCTGGGAAATCACCAACTTTTGTCTTTTCTACAAATTTGTTGAGCCAAAAAAGGCAATTCATTTTGTTTACATGTATCAAGGTCATGCCTATCCTGAGAAGCATGTTTAGGCTTGTAGTGAATCATGGAAGAAGAATAAAGTACATGCTACGTTTTGGGTACATAATTTTATTCATACCTTAGGATCTATTCCCAAGGATAGGTAGTTGAAGGAAGAAATGAAGAGACAAACTTCGAGCTAGGATGAGCTGATTTCTCAATTGTATGCACATTTAAATTTCTCAAATGAGGATTCTTAGATTGCAGAAGCTTTAAAAGTAGTTAAGAGAATTTTGTTTCCTACTAGGAAGCCCCATGTATAATTTCTTAACCATGTAGGTTGCAGAAATATAGTCGACTTAGGTTTCTAGATGGTTGTTGCTTATGGAAATTTTGATAAGTAACCTGAAATGAATATTTAAAATGGTTGATGCATCTCTCTTTAAAGGAAACTTAAGGAGAGAAAAGCACCAAAGATGATTCACCTTAGGATGCCCCTCATCTATAGCCCTTGAAGCCGCAAAAATTCAATATTGGCTCTGATGAAAAGCCCAAGCTGGCATCTATAGGAGACTACTAGGATGAACAAACAACCAAGGAGATATTTGACCTGCTTAAGGAGTATGAGGATTTGTTTCTAACATCAATTTTAGAGTTGAAGGGTGTCAAAGGAGACCCCGGAAAGATGAAAATATTCTTGAAGCTAGATGCACATCCATAAAGAACCATCCATATCACTTAAATCGTAGGATCAAGGAGAAAGTAAAAAGGGAAATAGATAAGATGTTATCAGTAGGATGCATTTTCTTGGTGGATGAAGCTGAATTGATAAGCCCTATTATCATTAACTATAAGAAGGATTATGAGGATATTAGCATTTGTGTTGATTATTGTATCTTGAACAATGCATGTGTCCATGACCCATTTCCTACTACTTTTAGTGATGAGGTCTTGGATAACGTTGTAGGCCAAGAAGCTTATTAATTCACATATGGTTCCTCATGTTACCACCAGGTCCAGATTGTAGAGGAAGATAAGAAAAATTCTACCTTTACCATAGAATGGGGTTCATATGCATATCATGTGATGCCATTTGGACCTTAAAAATGCACATGCAATCTTTTCTAGAATTGTTATCACAACCTTCAGAGATTTTATACACATGTTCCTATAAGTATATATGGATGATTGGACCATTTAAAATCTTTTAAAGAAGCACTCAATTTTTTTAAGGGCGATTTTTTATTGATGTTGACAGCTATAAATTTCCCTCAATTTAAAAAAATGTATCTTTGTTGTACCCTTCGGAAACTTATTAGGGAACATTTTTTGTAAAGGGGGTATTTTAGCTGACCTAGCCAAAGTTGAAACAACTTATATCTACTCTTGGACACACAGGGTTATCACAAGTTCATCCACAACTATGCTTCTATCACTACTCCTTTGGATAATCTCTTAAATAAGTCTGAGCATTTCAGCATTCAAAAGACTTAAGGAAAAATTAGAAAGTGTTCCAATTCTAGTCTATCTTGACTGGAATAAATAATTTTATGTACACATTGATGCTTCTGACACTGCTCTTGGTACAATCCTTGTGCAACTGAGAGAAGGGAATTTGAACTATCCCATATATTTTTCCAACATAAACTTTATATGGCAGAACATAATTACACTACGACTGAGCATGAAGCCTTAAAAATGGTATTCTCTCTCCATAATTTTTTCCATTATGTACTAGGGGGTCATTTCAAATTGTTTATAGATCATTCAACCCTTAAAATATTTGGTCAATAAGCCTCTTTTGGAAGGAATAATCTATCGTTGATTGTTGTTGTTTCAAGATTTTTCTTTCAAGGTTATTTTGAATCATGGATGAACCAACGTTAGGCCATACCATATTTCTCACCTAGAGTAAGGATAATATGAATGCTTTGTTGATGATCAACTTCCTCTTGATGACCTCTTCTGAGTAGAAACTATTCCTGATTATCTAGGAGATTTTATACTTTTTGTAACTATTGGTACTTGCTCTAAAAAGTATTCTGTAGCCCATCAGAGGCACCTAATAGTTAGAGTAGTTGATTACCAATTGAATTATATAAATTAGGCCTTGATAGTATCTTGAGCATATGTGTTCTTTTCCATGAGAGAGATGACATTTTATGGGAGTGTCATAGTGGAGTTGTGAGAGCTCATGTCGGGGGAAAAGTAACTACCCGTAAGGTACTACGAGTAGGGTTATGGTGGCCAACTACATTTAAATATGCCAAGGAGTTTTATAATAACTATGATGCTTTTCAAAGGGTTGGGAGACCTTCTCAATGAGATGAACTTCCACTGCATCTAGTCTATGCATTACATGCCTTTTAGAAGTGGGAAATTGACTTTGTTGGACCTATCAAACCTCTTGTGTGACACTCTCAAGCTAGATATATCATTACCACAAACAACTATCTTACAAGGTGGGAAAAAGTGGATATTATGAAATATTGTACTACTAGTATTGCAACAAGGTTCATATTTGAAAATATTATTACCATGTTTGGTTGTCCAAAAATTTTAGCTAGTGATCAAGGAGCTCATTTCATCAATGATACTATTGCAACGTTAACAATGAGTTCCTCATTTAGCATCATAAGAGCAATCCTTACCATCCATAGGCTAATTGTACAATAGAGGCATTCAACAAAATTTTGGAGAAGTGTATTACCAAATTCTTTTTTGAAAATAGAGATGATTGGGATAAAAGAGTCCATGCCACATTGTGGGCCTATAGAACTACTACTAAAAGGTTTCATAAGTACACTCCATTCTTGTTGGTATATGGAAAAGAGCTTGTATTCCTTGCTAAGTTTCTCATTCCCAACTTGTATATTGTGTAAGATACCAAGATGACGATGATGAATCTATTGCAAAAAGGCTTCAGGAGTTATGGGAATTGGATTAGCACAAATTTCTAGAATAATTTCATCAAACTATGGAGAAGCAAAGATAGAAGGCTTGACATGACCACCATATCAAAAGAAAATATTTTTTCTATTGGTGACCAAGTCCTTCTCTATGATAGCAAGTATTTAAAGCATCCAATAAAAATTTAAATGCACCCACTAGGACCATTTATAGTTGCAGAGATAAGATAATCAAGTGTTTCCAAACACACGCTACTTGATGGTTTTGTTTAGCCTAGTTGGGTAAATGACACTCACTTGAAGCCCTACTATGGTCCTTAACTATCTTATTACTAATTTCTCTCTGTTCAGGAGCATACATCACAATTTTAGGTTAGAATTAGTTATTCTTTCAATAATACATTAATTTTAGTTGCGTGAGTCGTGTCTTATTTTTCTATTACATTATTCTACAATCCATTGTGGTTCTCCTGTTGTATTGTTCCCTTTTTAAGTTTGTCTCGTCACCTTTTTTAATCTATTACGTAGTGCTTTGGGATATGAATCTCGTTTTTCATCATTTTTCGAATTGAGTTTGATTTTTTCAGTCCTTTTCTCATCCACCTCATTAAATTCATAAATGGGAAACTAACTATTGGTATTTGATACAAATTCTTATAAGTATCGAGCATGAATTTCATTTCACTCACTTGCTTCTAAATGTTGCTTAAATTTTCACCCTGACATCTAAGTTTGAGGCCTTGGTTTCCCAGTTTCGCCATCATCCTCCTGTCCATCAAGTTTATTCCCAAAAACACTTCAATATGGTTTGTTTCTTAAATGCTTCCACTCCATTTGATTTTTCTGATCCTCATGCCTAACCCTTGGACAAATTGTATGGGTAATATGAAAAGGTTATCTTGGTCGACAACGATTTCACTAATGGTGATCTTTTCTGAGCCTGAAGGTCAAGGTATACATGGATTTCACCCCCATAATGTCTGGAAATGTCGTATCCCAAATCAATTTTACAATCAAGCTATTGGATGAGCCTACTCTACCTATATTGCAGCAACTGCCAGTGTTTGGGACTATAGGAGAATTTGCTTGCTACACAAAGTTTTTTATCATCATAATCCATAATGGTTCAATGTGGCTAGACAAGGAGTACACTATCCATTTCATTGATATCCATAAACTTACCAAGTTGTAGATGGAGGACTGGGATGATCTTATTGCATTTCAGTGAGTGTCCAAGCATAAAAAAAAGATGTGCATTGCCAAGTTGTATCAAAAATATGGCATGAAGTGCTGCAAATGAGGGCTTTCCATTAACCTAATCAATAATGACCAGATCAAGATTTCCTTCCACCTTATTTCAAGGAAAATTACGCACCATTATATCAAAGGAGAATTCACCTTACATACCATCTATGTTGTCGAATTCTATGTTCAAGGCACCCAACTAAACTAGTGTAAGTATTTACTGGATGAATTTTTCCTACTTTGTGAGGATTCTTATTAGAATGGTGGATAATTTATTTATGGATATTTGATCATTGAAATTTCCATGTATAAATGGTGCACTTATGATGGATGCATTCTCCATGCCCCCTTAGACAAAAATCCTTATCCTGAACTTACGATCCTTAGAAAACACACTCTAATTCTGCCAATAATTCCTTCAACGAAAATGAAATTGGTGAATGGTATAGCCAGTTTATTAAAGCCACCGAAAATATGTGAATTCCCCATTCCATGCTTGATAATAATTCCTATCCTATTTAATTTGATCTTGACCATAATCACAGTTATTTTCATTCCAAGGATGCAGACAAAGATAAATTTTGCACCCTCCCTCTACCATACTATATGTCACAGGATGCTTTCCATAAGGAGGTTATCAGTTAGCCATGATTCTAATACATTCAACAACCTGACATCATCTATTATGTTTTTATCAACATAACCCAATACAATCAACCTATAAATGATTCATCATCATCCTATAAACACAAAGTTTCACCATCTTCCCCTACATCTAACCTTAAATATTATCAACATTGATTAATAAGCTCTAATCCCACTCTATTCTAACTCCTATTACCACTGCTATCCCTATTATAATTATGCCATATACAATCACATCAATCACCATTATTGTTTCCTTACAAACTAATCCATTTCACCCTCTTATTCTTCCTTTGACCTCTTTAGCAACATTAGCTACGATACAAACTACATCAGTCATCCCTACTTCTATGTCTTCAACAAAATGGTTGGGATAGATCTTTCTAAACTTATCCAGGTTGATGATGATGAGGCTCTTGAACCTACTATACTAACTCTAATCGTGGAGGAATCATAACCTTCTACTCTTCCTTCCACAATTCAACCCCCCACAATACCTTCTCTACAATATAATGATCCTCCATATACTAATTTAGATGTGCCATCTAACGATTCCATTAATGAGCGAGCTATTGAGACTATATTGGTAACCACAAGTTCCCCTACAACTAGTAGTGTTCCACTTTCAAAAACCTTATCCACAATCATTAGAAAACTAGAGAATTGCAAGCAAATGCTACAACTATGTTCTTAGTTGTTTGACATTATTCCATTTCTACTTTCCGAGGTTCATGAGCAAGTTTCAAAGTCCCTTCGGGAGGAACAAAAGAATACCTTAGAGTTCTCCACTCAAGGGAATTATGACAAGTCCCCAGCTAGAGCCGATGTTCTATATAAAACCTACAAGATATAATGATGAATCACTTCTCAAAATTAGCTCCACTAAGACACTATTTAGCATGACTTTATGTTAATATTATAGAGAAAATCATTGTAGAATTTGAAACTATTCATGGGGTTTCCAAACTGTTGTGGATTTTTCATGCCACACATATTATTATGCATTTTCCTTGTATTAAGTCTTCCATGGAGTGGCATGTTTTAAAGTGAGGTGACTATACCTATAGAGAAACATCTTGAGTGACAGTGTTCCAAATATGCTATTTGAAATGACAAAATATCAAATAATACTCCATGATAAAGATAATAAAAGTAGTAAAGTCTCATGTTTTTCCACTATAGAGAAGCACCATTTGACACTGGTGAAAAAGAAACAAAATTCCATAAAAATCCCTAAGAAATTGGGAAAACAATGCTAGCCCAAGTTGTCACAAAAGAAGTTGGTCCAAATTTTGTGAATATCATAATGTCAAGAATTATCTCAACACAGTTTAAGGATGAAAACATGTCAAAGTCATATTTTCATTAGTAAGTAAAACCTTTCCAAAATGTCATATTTGTTTATGACATTGTATGTTTAAGGAAGAAACAATATGAGACACATACAATGAAAAATGAATTCTTAATACATTAGCATGGTTAATTTAATTAAAAAAAGGAATATGTTATAGTTTACAGAATCATTGAAGAATTTTCATTTTATGACCTTGGAGGAAATGTCCCTAAGCTTTTACAAAAGTTTTCAATAAAAAAAAAAAATCATGGACTCACACTTATGGCAACACCAAAGTCAAGTACCCACATACTGATAGGAGTGGAAACACATCATCGAATCACTATGCCATTGGACATAGTTTATATATCGCATGTTACAACTTCACACCATGTAGGGATATTTCATATGCATTTTATTTAATAAAAATATATATAATCCCAACATGTGGATAGTGTGAATTCATGACCAAAGGAGGTTCTCGTTGTTAATTTCAAATCCCACCACAAATAGTGTCTAGAGACCAATAAATTGCTAGTAAGAAATGAAGAATGTCACTTGTTGTAGAGCTTCATAGCAAACATGCAGTTTCCTTTTCAATTACAGAGTTTAAAGTATCTATATGAGTGGAGGGGCTCTAGAGAACTCCCATATTTTAAATATTTCTTCAAGCCATTAAAGGCACCCTCACTAGGAATAGGAACCCTTTCCCTTGACAGGAAGAAAGACGAACTTAAAATGAGGCATTGAACAACATAACTTGTAACATGAGGAACCCGAAGGCTAGGGTTACAAAAAGTTTCATGCAAAAGTAGAACCAATGATTATAACATCGTGGGGAGGTTTCTTGGAAATTTTATAAAGTTAAATTGGTTTTATAGGAGATGTTAGGGGATCTCCATGGACTCTTTGTGAGAAAATCTCATACTGGATGATGTAAAGAATCACTTCTCATCATTGGAGAGGATATAACAAAGAGGTTTTCCTTTAAAGGCATACATTCAAACTTTGTGACTTACCTCATTAATGTTTTTTGTGAGAGTACTACTACTTGAAAGAATGTGAATGACTGATTAGGAGTGGTGTCCATGCTTCCTTTCCTTGGGGATTTTGTTGCAGATGCATAATTGGGTCATCATTGGACTATTTTTGTCTCATTTTTCATCTATTTGCTGGGATTTATTTTGGTCACTTTGTTTGTCTCTTTGACGAGTCTGAAGTAGGTTGGGATTTTCTTCCTCTAAATCTATTTGGTTTATTTGGGGAAAGGAGGCTTTGAACCATGTTTACAAGCATTTGGTGTCAGTTATTTTGATGAGGAGGACCCGAAAGAGAAAAAGTATAAGATTTCATTGTTTAATTGGTGGTATTTTGGTATTTTCATTAGTACAATTACAGGATTCACTATATTCACATATATTTAGGAAGATATTAGATGGTGCCTAGGATTTGGCATTCTTTTTGTGACTATGGAAACAACACTATTTATCTCCTTGTGTGGGACAATATCTTACTGGCATAGATTTCCTTTTGGTAGTCCACTTACTCAAATTGTTTTTAATGTTTTCCCTCTTTAGCTATTGGTATCGAGGTATTCTCTATGTCAAAGAGTGGGGTAAATGTATTATTATTTAATAATCTTTGTTTAATTGTTTCATTGTGACGGTGATCTTCTATATTGCACCATCTATTACAAATGCATTGGAATTGAGAGTTTCTTTAGTCTACAACAGTGTTAAAAATGTTGTTAGAGCTCAGTTGGGTTTCAATGTTTTAACAAACAAATTATTCTTGACGGTTGAAGAAATGGAAAATGCAAACTGGAAGGATTACTTGCAAAATCGAATTGATGGACCTGGAGCTCTAGGACAAGAATAATAGAGAGGTGAAGCCAAGCTGAATGGATTGCATTTTAGAAAAGTATTTCCTATGATTTTCACCACAACTTTCATAGGTAAATGGAGGACCTTTGATTAGTAAGTGATGGCTCAAATGGAAGATGTGATAAGATCAATGGAATGCGGAAGGACCTGCCTTATCACAAGCTAATGTAAGGGTGATTTCACTTTCAATTTTCTCATTTAAACCATTCTTTAACTAGATCAATAGTGGAGGTTTAAAGCGTTACCCCCTATGAAATTTGAAACCACTCTAAGGGGTTTCCACACAATGGTTTCCAGTTTCGTCAAAACCTCAAATGATTTTCTTATGGGTCGGCATCTTAGTCCTTCGAATTTCAAATATTGCATGTGTGGTCAATGTATCTTTCAATTATCGAAAATTAAAATGCTAAACAACACCATAGGAGAAAATAGCTTAAAAAATGGTGAAAGAAAGTAGCAAAAGGAGAATTTCCTCTAGATTATCTAAACTTAGTGTAGAAATTTTATAAAAATTGCAACTCCTCATTATTTCAAAATGAAAACAAGAGACACGGTTCTACTCTACTAATCTTCAAAATAGAAATCACAATTTAGAACAACATGCATAGACACACAATAAGAAAAAAAACAAGTACACAATGATTTCTAGGGAAACCCAACTGGGTAAAACCCCTCGAACCTCTTTGCATTAATCAGTTGAATAGAGAAACTATTAAAATATCTTGCTCCAACTCTGAGTACAATCTACAAAAGAATAATTGTTCTCTCTACTGATTGAGGACCTCTGGCCAACACACACCCACTTTATGCCTCCATCAGCCTCCTATTTCCTTGCACAAATTTGAGCTAATTCGAGCTCCTAAACAATAGGGAAATCCCTATTTCCTTGTGTAATTCCAAAGGAATTTATCTCCCAACTACATGCAACAACTATACACTCAATGAATATACATTTATAGTTACACTAGCCTTTGTCTCCTCCCCTCTAATTGAGAAATTTGAATTCCATGCATGCATGAGCTAGTTTGGGCTAATTGATCAGTTAACTGAAATATCTATGAGTTAGACTATTGTACCACTGCTCAAATGACCATCAAGTGACTCTATCAAGAGTAAGATGTTAGTTAACAACTGAGTACAACTGAAAATAGATGAACTATTTAGAAATCAACACATGTATAACTGAACTCCAAGACCCTAACTTGAATTTACTAAGATAACTAAGCTAAAAGATCCATATCACACTAGTTAAATTCCTCCAAGTTGTCCAAATGATGTGGAAATTTGACTTACTCAATTTGACAAAGGATAAAGTCAAATTGAGCCTTTCTTGCTACACTTTCTAGCACTCCCTCATAGCAAGAAATTCATTTTTCATGATCCCTATCCAACACCTGTGGAATGTAATGTAGCATTACCTCTCACTGTTGTTTCTTCTGGTGTAACAAATGCAACTGAGAAGCATCCTAAAACATTGAATCATTTGTGTCTTTACAACTGTCTATTGGGAAGACTGCACTAATTTTGATTCAGAACTATGCCTCCTACACTGGTATGAGCACTCCTCTCTACTCCTCTGCATCTAACTACACCAACTAACATTGATCCTTCTGCTACTAAACATTTTAGGCTCTTGTAGCAAGGTAATGATCCATGAGCAGGACACCTCAATGGACCTTACGCAAATCTCGACAACTCTGGGAATAATGTTCTACATCCCCCCACCTCACTACTGGAGGTATAGATGCATGCATGGAAAAATATACCTTTAGATTGTAGATATTTTTCACTCTAACTGAAATATATTTCACTTTCCCAATAGCTACATGCTTAATAAAGGCTTTCCCCTTACTAAAAATAACATCATAGCCTCTATACTCTAACACTGCTATAGAGATAAAGATCTTCTTTAGTCCAGGTACAAACATAACATCTTTGAGAAAATATGGGAGACAACTCCCTCTTAAAGGTTATAGTACCAATTCTTGTAGCATTGTACCTCCCATCATCCCCAAATTCAATATGCATTTGGAGATCCTTCTCCTCCAGGCTACTGAAAAATTCCTTGTTTCCTATTATATGGTAAGACGCACCAAAATCTAGTTACTAATCACTCCCTCTTATTGTGCTAGCCAAGAAAGAAAGGAGGATGAAATATAGTTCAAATTCAAAATCCAATGCATCTCCTCCTGCTCCCGCTGCATGCTCCTTGCTATATTTCCTTTGCGAACACATTGTTGCATAGTGTTTGAATTCATGGTAGTGACAACATGTTATCTTGCTTAGATCCTTCTTCTTGCCATTGTTCTTCCTAGACTCAACCTCACCTTGAGACTTCTTCCCCTTGGTATTCATTCCTTTTCAAATAGATCAAAGTCCTCTTCGTCTTCTTTGGATGTTACTTTATCTCTAGTATTTCTCATGAATTCTTCTTTAACCAAATCGGACCACAACCTTTCTCAATTTGGTAATTTTTATCTTCCATTCACAGAGTCCTAGTAGTTGTGTCAGAAATTTGGAAGGCCTAGAAGAGCTAGGCTCACCAGACCATATTCTTCAACATTCACTCCAAACCCTCTAAGCTCATATTGAACTTGAGTGAATCTAGAGAGATATTGAGGAATAGTATCATTTTCTACATCCTAATATTTTGAGGTTTGTCTTTGAGAGGATTTCCTATGGTCATTTCTATTTTCAAATAGCTCATTTAGTTTATTCCACATAGAAAATGGTATATCTTTTCCATGGAGATTTGAGACCACATTGTCTCTCACACCTTCCAGGATGATCCTCCTGGCTCTAGCAACATCCTTCTTCCATTGGGCTAATTGTTGTGCATCATACTACTAGGGTTTCACAATGTTAGTTTTAACATATTATAACACACCATTATCATCAAGAATTGCTTCCATTCAATCCTTTCAGGCTATGAAATTTGAGCTACCCTCTAGGTCATACTCCAGTCTCAATTCGTTGAACGACGTTCTCTCGAATCTGAAGAAAAGTTACTACATTGAAGCTACGAATTCAAAATTCTTGAGGGATGAATTCGAAATAATAACTCTAATGTCATTTCATGGCTCAAATACCATGTATGGATTTGATATAAATTTCAACTGCTCAATATTTCAAATTCAAAACAAGAGACACAATTCTACTCTACCAATCTGCAAAATAGAAATCACAATTTAGAACAACATGCATAGACACGCAATAAGAAAAACCAAAAGTACACAATGATTTATAGGGAACCCAACTAGGAAAAACCCCTCAAGCTACTTTGCATTAATCATTTGAATGGAGAAACTATTACAATTTCTTGCTCCAACTCTGAGTATAACCTACAAAAGAATAACTATTCTCTCTATCAATTGAGGACCTCTGGCCAACACTTAGCCACTTTATGCCTCCATAAACCACCTGTTTCCTGACACAAATATAAGTAATTAGAGCTCATAAACAATAGGAAAGTCCCTATTTTATTGTGAAATTCCCAAGGAATTGATCTCCTGACTGCATGCAACAATTATACACTCAACTAGTATACACTTACTCTTACACTAGACTTTGTCTCCTCCACATTAGCTGAGTAACTCGAATTCCATGGATGCATGAGCTATTTTGGGCTGATTGATCAGTTAATTGATAGATCTCTAAGTTAGACTATTGTCCCATTACTCAACTGACCTTCAACTACCTCTATCAATAGTTAGAGGTCATTTAACTAAGTACAATTGAAAATCACTGAACTAGATTGCTAAATTTTAGCAGTCAACACATGCATAACTGAACACCAAGCCCCTAACTCAAATTTACTAAGATAAATAAGTGACAAGAGCCATGTCATACTAATTAAATTCCTCCAAGTTGTCCTATTAATGTGGAAATTCAATTTACTCAATTTGACTAGTGCCAAAGTCAAATTGAGCCTTTCTTGCTACACTTTCTAACACTTATATGAGAAATGTATGGATTGTGTCAAGAATTTCCATGGTGGAAACATAAATGTAGCCAATTAATTTTCCCATAACTACCATATCGATTGAAAACTCACAAGTGATGGTGCTCTAAATTCAACGGATTTGCAACAAGTCTTCATAACTGAGGATTAACAGAGGAGGGTGTGTCACAAGGTTGATTTGAAAAAAACTACAAGTACATAGATCTATATTTAGGGTTGATTGTGACACCCCCTTCTCTCTCCTCCAAAACCACCACAGGGGGGTGTCATAAAGTGGTTTCCGATCTTCATGAAACCAACAATTTTTTTTGATGTGTGCATAATGACAACCATGGGGCCCATGTCCATCATTCACATTAAACTTTATTAACATATTATGGGTTAAATTAAAGTCCAAAATGTGTTGGAGCGCATTGCAATTTTTCATAAAGTGGAGGGCTCCATTATAATGAGCTTATTAAAATATTAAAATATGAGTTAATAACTCATTTTATTTGTATTAAAAATCAACATTTTTTTGCAACCGAGTCGGTTTTAAAAAAATTCTTGACAATTTGTATTAGCGTAGAAATAAAAGTCTAAAACAAATATTTTGAAGGGGTTCAGAGTCTGGAGTTGGGAACCATTACATAATAGAAAAACTCTCTCAAAAATCAATATAGAAAATCAATTTGATTCGAAATATTTAAGTTATAGTGATGTTTTTCCTGCTATGTGTTTCATCTCATGATGTGTCTTTCTTCTATTGGAATAGGAATTTGTGGTAGCAAGTTCTCATAAGAAAGTTGTGCATTTACCTATCTAAATGGTACCCACAATTAGTTTAAGATACCTTAATGGGTGTTTTTCCTTTTTCAAAGAATTATTTCATATTTCCTGCTTCTTTAATGATTCTTTCTTAATGGTAAAAACTCAGATCCTTGGGTGCCTAGATTAATAAACGTTGCTCTTTCTAATTTTTACTCTATCAATATCTATTAAAAATACCACAAAATCTCAATGATATGGCCATTCTGGTTGTGATTGATGGGTTTTTAAATTAGAGCCATTCATTACAGTTTATCCAAGCTCAACTCTGACTAGTCATTTTAAAATCTTTATTAGTTCTTGAAGATGTCCTAAACGCTAACCTCTTGTAGCTAGAGGTTGTATTCGGGGTACAACATGTTGAATTATCATTTTCCTTAAAATGAACTCGTGATTTCTTTCCAAGTTGACATGACTTGTAAATAATATTTTCTAGTTTTGAAATTTTGCGCATATCTTGTAAAACATACTTTCTTCTTAGCTTTAAAATTTCATCAAAACTAATATGATCTAGTCTCTTATTCCATAACTAGCTCTCATCGATTTTCCCCTTGCAACAACTTTTTTTTCTTCCATTAAGTACATATACATTGCTTGAGGTTCTAATCACCTTCAAAACAGTTTTACTTGAATAAGCCTTCTTTACTTCACAACAATATGAACAAAATAGGACCTCATATCCTTGGTCACACGTTTGGATAACACTTAAGAGATTATGTTTAATACCATCAATATATATTTCATTCTGAGTTTTGGTCTTTCCCTTGTCTAAAACAACCATCCATTTTCCCATTCTTTTTGTTGGAGAATTATTGCCAAAGGTACAATTCCCTAGATCTTTATTTAGAGATAAAAACTTGTTCTTATCTCCAAACATATGCTTTAAGAAACCAATATCAATTTACCATTGATTTCCTTGGTTTTGACAATATAGCAGAAATCCACGTCTTCTTTTCTTTCTTTCTTTCTTCTTTTTCCAAATCTTTGTGGATTCTTCTTGCTTGTTTTTCCTGAGAGACCTTATTGTACTGATTTTACATTCAATTTATTTATGACCATAGTTATTTCATTTGTCACATTCAACATAATCCAATAGAGAAGAAAATGAATTGTGACCACCTTCATAATAATTTATACATTTGTTTCCTACATAGTTATTCATTGTCATCATATAGTATCCTCTATTATTTATACTATAGTAATTTCTTACATAGGCTTTGCAATCTATTTCCTTGTGACAAAAATTATTGCATGAAAATCAATGGCCATAAAGTTCTAATAGTTTGGTATGATGAGACATTTTGGTGGACCAATTCTTTTGAATCTATTTCTAGGTCTCAGTTGGTCTTTATTTCCTCGCCTGATGTTGCTTTCTTTCATTTGAGGATTGGATATTTTTTGGTACTCCCCTTCTTTAATATTTCCATTTTCGCTACTAATGGGATCATGTCTTTATTGATCCTTACCTTCATCTCTAACTCTTTATTCATTTTTTATTGATCCTTTTAACACATTGATATAACCTTTAGGTTCTTCTTATTTTGGTGTCTTTGAGCTTGATTATCCCTTCAGCATTTCATTATCTTCTTTAAAACCAATACTTGTTTTAATAAAATGGTTTTTTCATTACTAATTAAATTATCCAAGATCTCATAACTTCTTCCAAACTTCAGCAAATCATTTTATTTTTCAAGGTGATCTTTCACGGAAACGATCTTAGCTTCTAGTTTCTCACAATTTCCTTCCTTTTCTTCTAGCTAGCTTGTCACCAATTCTTTCATTCTTCTTGCTTCTTCTAATTGATTTTTAAGAATGGACACCATTTTATTTGTTTCTACATGATCCTTATTTTCATACTCATAAAATATCTCCTTTCTCCCTTTTATTATTAGTGTGTGTCTTTTTATCTCTTCTAAGATAGTAGGGAGCTCACATTCAAAATCTTTCTTACCTTCAATTTTCTCCTATATGTTTTCCTTCTCTTCCTAGTTATCTTTATTTTGTTTATCAATAGTTTGAGAATTCCTAACTAGAAAACCATCTTCAGAATCATTTCCTTCATATATTGCATATTGACATACAAAAGTAAAATGGCCTTCATTACCACAACTAGAATAGAGTGGAAGATTTCCTTTTCCTTTGTTAATTCCTTCTGAGATAGATTGTGCTGCACTCGATTTCTCTTTCTAATCTCTCAAGGCCATGGGTAGGAATTATTCTTAATCATCATTATATTTATCTTTGTAACTATACTCTGATGAGCTATTATGTTCCTTGGAATAGAAAATTTTCTTCTTGAGATATCTTCTCCTTTTTTTTATGAAATTTTCTTCTATTTCTATGTTCTTTTTCATTATCACTATATTTTGTTTTTCCATATGGACATTTTTAAGCCATGACCTATTCTACCACACTTAAAAACATTTGAATGGTAGCTTACCTTCATATTTTGTAGATCCTCATTTCAGATTTCACATGAATTGATCTTCTTCTTTATCTAATTTAGGGTTGGAGTGATCATGGTCCTTGTGTCCTTTTATTTTCTTTAATTCTTTAATGCTTGCTTCCTTTAGTTCAGACTTCTCTTTTCCTATTCTCATCTCTTATGTAGTGAGTATTCGATGTAGTTCATCCCTCTTCAAGATTTTGATATATTTCATTTATTCAATAGATGAAACCTTTGGATTAAACCTTAATGAAAGAGATCTCAAGACTTTTTGAATAATTGATAATAATTCAATATTTTCACCCGATCCTTTAACAATGTTCACAAAACCATCTACTCAAAGGAAAAAATATGCATTGTCTTCTTCATTCTTATATAAACTTTCAAATCATATTCTATTTATTTGAATTTATCTTGCTTTACCTTTTCATATCCTTTATAGATGCATTGAAGCTTATCCCAAAAGATTCATAGTGCATTAATTTGACAAATGTTGAATTAGAAATACCACTTAAAATGGCATTCATTTCTTTGGAATTACTTTATGGAAATAATACTGAGAGGGGGGGTGAATCAGTATTATCAAATCAAACACTTATCATTTCCATACTCATATTCATATACACTACTTCAGTTAAGGGAACCCGCGTGTACATGCAACTGTGTCTAATGCAACTAGCGTATATCCAGTAAACTTATGATTCAGTTAATTCATTAAATGTTGATCTTTAATTAGTGCATCAGAAATTCATTAATCATATGAACAGTAAACAGGTGCAGTAAAACAAAACAGATCATCGCACACAAGAAGCACACATGAACACCATGATATAAGGTGGAAACCCAATGTGGGTGAAAACCACCTGTTGTAATTCATCTCTATCTTCTTTTAATAAGAAACTTCCTTTTACAATATTTATGTACTGGTGCAATCTTATACCAGTATGCAAGTTTCTACCTGCAGAAGGCTACAACCTTCACTCATTCTCCAGCTTCTTTTGGAGGGGAGATACAACCCCCTTAGCTCTTGTACTAGCTGATGCACTAGTACATAGGTGTTGACCTACAGAAGGCTGCAACCATCTCTTTCTTCCAGGGACCACATTTCATAAATTTTCAAACCGGATACTCCTGAAGCACAACACCATAATCTGAAGGCCACATTTCATCCAATTTTCATACTGGACCCATCAATATCATAGAAGCACAAAATCAATCACCACTTGCATCATCAATCTTTGAATCACCCAATACTGAATCAGTGAATCCCTGTCAACAAAATGCAGTCACCAGTACACAAAGCAGAACACAGAACTCTGTAACAATATTCAGAACCAACTGTATCATCAGAAATCATGCATCAGAGTGCATACGCTACTTGGAAGAGCCGATCCAGCGTGTATATGCAACTTCACCAAAGTGAACCAGCGTATATGTCATCAATTACTTTCTTATAACTTCTCTACACTTCCTAACTTCAGACATACCCAGATCATTACATATACAAGGATAATATGTATGTTAGCAACCAGATCTAGTCCATCAGATCCCATAAAGATAAGTCATTATGATCCTGATCCATTATAGATCTCATCCATCAACACTGAAGCTAAACATAATCAACCAATCTGAATATGCAGAACACTGACACCAGTAAACAGTCACCAGAATTCAAACTTTGCATCAACAACCAAAATCACTTGTAACTTCAAACATCATAGTTCATATTGTATACACTACTTAGATGTATCTAACCTGTGTATATATGTGCTTTTATCAAAGTCAACCATCATATACATCTGTAAATATTCATTCATGATTTGCAGCTATTCCAAACTTGAGTTATACCCAGATCATAATATTTACAAAACATTACATGCATCAGTATACAGATCTAGAATAAGTATGATCAAACCATATAGATATGATTCATTCCAATCCATTAGATCCCAATCTATCCTTAGATCTTGTTCTCCATCAACTGCTGAGATTCCCCCTTAGCTCAAATCAAGCAAAGCATCATGAACCCATAACCTGCATATAGATTTCATACATCATCAGATATTCAAGACTTTCTGAGTTCCTTTGCCTAATAATCTTCTTCTCCTTTTATAGTCTTAGGCCTTACTCAATACCATGGTCCAAAACCACATAGAACCAAAACCTTGGACCAATACCTGGGGTCAATATCTCGGACCAAATACCATGGACCAAACACCAAAATACCATGGACCAAATACCACGGACCCAAAAATTGCTTTTCCAACATGTACGCGCCTTTCCTTGCGTGAAAGTGCGTGTGTACGATGTTGGAAATAATACTGAGAGGGGGGGTGAATCAGTATTATCTGGTCAATTATTTTCTTTTTCAAACCCAAAACATATATGCTACTTCAGTTAGAGAAAACCGCGTATATATGAAACTATAGATAAGGAAACCCACGTATACCACACAGACTTATAATTTAAAATATTCTACAGATGTTGAACATTAATCTGTGCATTAGGATCATATAAACAGTAACCAGGAACATAAAAATAGAGCAGAAGACAATCGCACACAAGAACACAAGATATAAGGTGGAAACCCAATGTGGGTGAAAACCACCTGCTACAATATGTCTCTATCTTTTCAATAAGAAACTTATTTTTACAATGATTCTATATTGGTGCAGTCATTTACCAGTACGCAAGCTGCTCCCTGCAGAGAGCTACAACCCTCTCTCGTTTTCCAGCTTCTCTTGGAAGGGAGCTACAACCCCCTTAGTTCTTGTACTAGTTGAGATACTAGTACGCAGGCTGCTACCTGCAGAAGACTACAACCTTCTCTTCCTTCCAGGGACCACGTTTCATAAATTTTCAGACTAGATCCACAAATAGCATCAATCAAACATCAAGAATTTATGCATCAACCAATCACCTGTTCACCAATCAAAACTGAATCAAAATAAACACTTCTTTGACGACTGTACCCAGATCATAATAACAGTAATCACACCCCACTTCTAAACCCATAACACTGTAGCAATAAACAGGTGCAGCTAGAACATAAATCAAGAGATGTACGCTACTTCACTATTCAGAAACCTGCATGCATACGCTTCTGTGTCAATACCGACCTGTGTATACATGACTTTCCCTTACAAGAACAGTGTGTATGCATGCCTTCGCTTCACTAAACATGCGTACAGATCTATAAATTCATTCTTTCAAACATTCAGATATTAGTTAACCCAAATTATCATATTTATAGATCAAGTGTGCGCCACATATCACAGATCAAAATCATATAGAGATACCACTATTCTAGCCTTAAGATTTTGACCCATCAATAGAACTTATCCTTCTCCTTGCGCTTAGGTTCCTTCTTCATTCAGATCCAGATCTGCACCATAACCCAATCACAGTATTCCAGATCTAGCAATTTATCAGATACTCAATAATTCAGAAGATGCCTTGCCAAATGATCTCCTTCCTCTTTTATAGCCATAGGCCTTTCACAATACCACGGACCAAAAACCATAACAACTCAATACCATGGACCAAATACTTGGGATCAACACTTATGATGAGATACCATGGCCCAAAACCATAGGTTCAAATACCAAGGACTAAATACCACAGACCAAAACAATAGGATCAAAAACTGTCGGACTAATACCATGAACCAACCATAAGATTTCCCATGTGCGTGCGCTTCTCTCTGCATGAAAGTGCATGAACTTTTCTCTGCATGAAAGTGCGTGAACTTTTCTTTGCATGGAAGTGTGTGAACTTTTCTCTGTATGAAAGGAACTTTTCTTTGCATGAAAGTGCGTGAACTTTTCGGTTTGCACCTTTTGTGAAGGAGACCTGCGAACATATCCACACCTTTTCAACGGTTCTCCTACGCAACCTGCCGATGACCACATCTTTTGATCTGAGCACCTGCGGAACCAGAAAATAACTTTGCTACACTATAGTTTATCATCTGAGATGAGTGGGTTGCCATCAAGTACAACATATGTATCATAATGCCAACAATCTCCCCCTTTGGACTTGATGGCAACAACAACCAATCACTCTCCCCCTTTGACATCAAGGGCAAAGGGGCAGACTACCATACTCCCCCTTAGTACCTGCTGAAAACTCTGAATGAGCTCCCCCTTTGTATATGCTCTGTGCTGAAATGTTGTCTACAAAAAGATGTTCTACAAGAAGGAACATGACTCCATACATTATACGTAACCTTCCTATCATCAAGACTCATACATACATCCATCTCCCATCCAAGTGGGAATACACAAGATAGACAAAACTCATTCATCCCAGGCATAGTGGGGAAACCAAAATAGGTCATTGCATGACCTTGACATGAAAAGAAGTACATGACATAGAGATAAGAACAATTATCAATAGAATCAACCTTCAGACCAGCACACATTGATATACTCCACCAGAAAATTCTTGAGAAATCAAACAAAGGACTTCTAAGATAATGCCAACAATGCATCATTAGAAGAATATATGCTCCCCCTGAACCTGTGCCAAATGATCTCTGATAGACCCACTCGACCCACATAGACTGGCAAATGTACATGTATCCACCTGCGTACAACAGACAAGATTCAACAACAGGATGATGCATCAACAACCCCCAACTTCTGTCTGAGGTATTCAAATGTCTCCCTGGGCAATGGTTTGGTGAAAAAATATTAGCAACTTGTTCCTTGGAGGGAACATATTCCAATTTGACCTTTTGTTCCAGCACTTGTTCTCAAAGAAAATGATACTTGATCGGTATGTGCTTGGTCTTTGAATGCATGACTGGGTTCTTTGAAATGCTGATTGCACTTGTATTATCACATAAGATGGAGATAGGTGGTGTACAAGTGATTTGAAAATCCTGCAAGGTTTGCATCATCCAAAGGAGTTGAGTGCAACAGGATGCAACAGCCACATATTTTGCTTCAGCTATGGATAATGCAATAGAACTTTGTTTCCTATTGAACCAAGATACTAATCTAGAACCCATAAAGAATGCACCACCACTAGTGCTTTTTCTATCATCCACGCTTCCAGCCCAATCTGCATCTATATAAGCATGAAGAGTGAGATCTGCATCTCTAGGATACCATAAGCCATAGTTTTGAGTTCCTTGAAGATACTTGAAAATTCCCTTTTCTGCCTGAAGATGAGTTTCCTTAGGATTTGCCTAAAATCTTCCAACCATTCCTACTGCATCCATGATGTCTCGTCGGGTACCTATTAAATAGAGTAGACTTCCAATCATGGACCTATAGGTTGGTTGATGCACTGCTGCTGATTCATCATTTGCACTGAGGCTGCATCCTGTGACCATAGGAGTGTATACTGGTTTCGAATCTTCCATGCCATACTTCTTCAAGATCTGCTTGAGATACTTGGTTTGAGATAAAAAGATACTGCCTTTATTTTGTTGGATTTGTAAACCAAGAAAATATGTCAGTTCTCCAAGCAAAGACATTTCGAATTCCTTCTACATCACCAAGGCACAGTTTTGACTCATAGCTTCTTCATTGCTGCCAAAGATAATGTCATCTACATACACAACAAGTATTAGAAATTTCTTACTTTTAATTTTTATATAAAGATTTCTATCTGCTGATCCTTTTGAAAAACCTTGTTGATGAAGGTATTTGTCCAAACAATAGTACCAAGCCCTTGGGGCCTGTTTGAGACCATAGAGAGCCTTCTTTAGTCTGCATACAAGATTTGGATCATTACCAAGGATGAATCCATCTGGTTGCTCAATGTACACTTCTTCTAAGTCTCCATTCAGAAAGGATGATTTCACGCCCATTTGAAATACTTTGAACTTCTGAAAGCTAGAGAGAGTAAGGAACATTTTGATGGCCTCAAGTCTAGCAATGGGAGCAAAAGTTTCTTCAAAGTCTATTCCTTCTTGTTGAGCATACCCTTTACAAACAAGTCTAGCCTTGTTTTTAATCATTTCCCCATTTTCATTCAACGTTTTATTGAAGATCCATTTTGTCCCTATGACATTCTTTTCTTTTGGTCTAGGAACCAACTCCCAAGTGTTATTCTTTTCGATCTTCTCAAGTTCTTCATCCATTTCCTTGACCCATCATTCATCTTTGCATGCCTCTCTTACATTTTGTGGTTCAATGGAGGAAAGTAATGCCAAATAGCTTGAAGCTTCTGCAATTGTTCTTCTTGTTTGTATTCCTGCCTCTTTTTGCCCCAAAATTTGAGATTCTGGATGATTCTTCTAAACGTACCTTGATGGAGTCTTTTTCTTCTATCCTTATTTGTTCTTCAGGCTCCTGATGGGTTTCTTCTTCATAGGTTTCTTCTTCATCATGAATCTGATTTGATGTTGATGGATAGTCCTCATCATCTTCGAAATCTTCATATCTTACCTACCTAGGAGTGTTTTCTTCTTCATCAACCACTACATCAATACTTTCAACAATTTTTCCAAGCCTTTTATTATAACACTTGTATGCTTTGCTATGGGGGGAGTAACCAAGGAGAATGCCTTCATCTACTCTAGGTTCAAACTTTCCAAGATGTTCATTAGTGTTTTTTATATAGCATTTGCTTCCAAAAATTTTGAAATATTTTACCGAAGGAGTCTCACCACACCAGAGCTCATGAGGGGTTTGAGTGCTATTCACCCGGACATTTGTTTTGTTGAGAATAAAAACTGCAGCAAATGTAGCTTCACCCCAGAAAGTTGTGCGAGTTCCAGAATCATCAAGCATATCACGAGCCATTTGTTGAACCATTCTGTTCATCCTTTCAACTACTCCATTTTTCTGAGGAGTCTTGGTTGTACAGAATTCTCTTCTTATTCCATGTTCTTTGCAAAAATCGAAAAATTCATTTGAGGTAAACTCCCCACCTCTATCAGACCTGAGGCATTTAATTTTGTGATCTGATTCGTTTTCAACCAAAGCTTTGAAGGATTTGAATTTTTTGAAGGTTTCATCTTTTCTTCATCAGTCTATCCAAACCATCCTTTGAATAGTCGTCAATGAATATATAAAGTTCTTTCCCGAGGTGATCTTTTCCTAGATGGCCACATACATCATTATGACAAGCTCAAGTGGCCTGCTAGCTGATCCTTCCTTCTCAGGGAAGTTAGTTCTGGTTTGCTTACCAAACTGACATGATTTGGATATTGTATTATCTGGAATTTTGATGTCTGGAAGACCATGAACTGCCTGGTATTTGCATGTTTTCCTTATCTGTGAGAAGCTTAGATGCTCCAACCTCCGATGCCATAGCCATTGTTCATCATTCTTGCTCAGATAGCATTGTTGTTGTCCTTCTTTGAATATGTATAAATTATTTGGAGTTCTTATGCCTTTGATCATTGTTTCTCCTGTATCAAGATCATGAACACTACATCCATTTGATCGAAATATTACCTTTGCTCCTTGACCGCAGATCTGACTGACACTCAATAGATTATGCTTTAAGCCATCAACATACATAACATTTCCTACTTTAACCTTTCCTTTCAAAAGAATAGAACCTTAACCTTTTATGAGTGCAGGGGTGTCATTTCCAAATGAGACCTTTTTCTCCTCCTCCAAGGCACTATATAACTGAAGTTTTTCTTTATCACCTGTCATATGTTTTGAACATCCACTATCGATGTACCATTGATTTTCCTGCCCTTCTGCATATAAGGCTATATCACATCTTTCTGGTTGTGGTTCTTTCATTCTCCATGTTTTGATATTTGAGGCTTGCTTCTTCTGAGTTGCCTGCCGAAACCTATTCCTGCATTCAGAATCTTCATTACCAAAATTATTACAAATAGAACATTCTATTTCATTTTCAAGAGAAGAAAAGTTATTGTAGGTCCTTTTCATGATCCCAGACATACTCCTTTGTTTTTGAGTTTCTCTAGTCATGATAGTTTTTTAGGCAACACACTGAGCTGCTTTGTGTCCAAAGTTGTGACAAGAGAAACATTGGCCATTGAAGAAATTCCTGCGATTATCAACCCTGCAGACCAAATGATTGTAGTTGTCATTCATTCTTGATGCAAATTGAGAATGATTTACCTCCTGTGGTTTATTGTAGCTTATGTTTATCCTTGAAGCAGATTTCCCCTGAGTTACTTGGTGATCTATGTTCATTCTTGAAGAAAAATGTCCCTGATTTACCTGGTGAGTAGCATTGTGCCTTTGTTGTTGATTGTCAATTTGTTCACTTCTCTTTGTTGCATCAATATAACTTTTGGAGGTGGATGGCTTCTGTGCTTGAGATGCTTCTTCATTATATCCCAGACTTGTCTTGATTAGTGGAGAACGTTGTACTTTGATAATCTCATCGAACATTTCAGATCCTAGTACAAATCTAAGATTAAGAGCTTTAGTTTTCTCAATCTCTTTCCTAAGTCCCACTATTTCACATTCTAACTTTTCATGATGTTTTTCACTTTCAGCCAATTAGAATTGCAGAGTATCAATAATCATATTTTTCTCTTCTAAACAAATTTTGAGTTTAGAAATCTCTTCATAAATACCTTCTTCAATGTATAGAATCCATTGAATCATTTCAGTCTTCAAAATGCCATTAAAGTCTATAATTATACCTTGTTCATCTTCATCACTATTTGAAAATCCACACTGTCTTCATGGAGATGGTAATAGCTTTTCTTATTTACATTCTGTTTCTTTGCTTCCCATTAACAGGTTCCTTACCTTTATGAGGACACTTGGCAGCATAGTGACCAACTCTTCCACAAGCAAAACATTTGAAAGGTAACTTACCTCTGAATCTTCCAACACCCCGTTGAAGGTTCTTGACAAAATTTGCCTCTTCCTCTTCTTCTCACATATGTCCTGAGTCAAAAGAATATCCTTTTCCTGAGGCATTGAAAGTGGCTTCTCTTTTGTCTGATGGTCCCCCTTTCCTCATTTCATAAATGGTTAGAATTCCGTGTAGTTGCGACATGGTAATTTTCTGTAGATTCTCCTTTTCTTCTATTGCAAAAACTTTTGATTCAAACATAGAAGACAAAGATCTCAAAGCCTTTTCAACCACAATAGCCTCTTTTATTTCTTCACCCAAATTTTTCATACAATTAACAATATCATCTATGTGTAGGAAATAGTTAGCCACACTTTCATCATTGTACATTCTGAGATTTTCATATTGAATTCTGAGGGTTTGAATTTTTTCTCTTTTTACCTGTTCATCTCCTTCATAGCTCATAACGATCTTGTCCCATATTTCTTTTGTGGTTTTATACTGCAATACCTTGATGAATTATGATTGAGATAGACATCCTAATAGAGTATTGACAGGCTTTGCATTAGTTTCAAACTGCTTCTTCTCAGCCGGATCTGTAGGAGTTGCTGATGGAAAAGTGTACCCTATATCTATGATATCCCAGACTTTTGTACTAAGAGATTGAAGATAGGTTGTAACTCTTACCTTGCAATAGAAGAAGTTGGTCCCATCAAAAATTGGTGGCCTGATTGATGCTTCTCTCTCATAGTTGCTCATGATGATAAATCTTCCTTCAAGCGATCAAGCTTCTTCTGAAGGACCTGCTCTAATACCAATTGTTGGAAATAATAATGAGAGGGGGGGGTGAATCAGTATTATCTGGTCAATTATTTTCTTTTTCAAACCCAAAACATATACGCTACTTCAGTTAGAGAAAACCGCGTATATATGCAACTACAGATAAGGAAACCCGCGTATAACATACAGACTTATAATTTAAAATATTCTACAGATGTTGAACATTAATCTGTGCATCAGGATCATATAAACAGTAACCAGGAACAGAAAAATAGAGAGAAGACAATCACACACAAGAACACAAGATATAAGATGGAAACCCAATGTGGGTGAAAACCACCTGCTGCAATATGTCTCTATCTTTTCAATTAGAAACTTCTTTTTACAATGATTCTGTATTGGTGCAGTCCTTTAACAGTACGCAGGCTGCTACCTGCATAGAGCTACAACCCTCTCTCGTTTTCCAGCTTCTCCTGGAAGGGAGCTACAACCCCCTTAGTTCTTGTCCTAGTTGAGATACTAGTACACAGGGTGCTACCTGCAGAAGACTACAACCTTCTCTTCCTTCCAGGGACCACGTTTCATAAATTTTTAGACTAGATCCACAAACAGCATCAATCAAACATCAAGAATTTCTGCATAAACCAATCACCTTTTCACCAATCAAAACTGAATCAAAATAAACACTTCTCTGACAACTATACCCAGATCATAATAACAGTAATCACACCCCACTTCTGAACCCAGAACACTGTAGCAATAAACAGAAGCAGCTAGAACATAAATCAAGAGATGTATGCTACGTCACTATTCAAAAACCTGCGTGCATTTGCTTCTGTGTCAATACCAACCTGCGTATACGTGACTTTCCCTTACAAGAACATCATGTATACGCGCCTTCGCTTCACTGAACCTACGTACAGATCTATAAATTCATTCTTTCAAACATTCAGATATTAGTCTACCCAGATTATCAGATTTATAGATTAAGTGTGCGCCACATATCACAGATCAAAATCATATAGAGATACCACTATTCCAGCCTTAAGATTTTGACACATCAATAGAACTTATCCTTCTCCTTGCGCCTAGGTTCCTTCTTCCTTCAGATCCAGATCTGCACCATAACCCAATCATAGTATTCCAGATCTAGAACTTTATCAGATATTCAATAATTCAGAAGATGCCTTGCCAAATGATCTCCTTCCTATTTTATAGCCGTAGGCCTTTCACAATACCACGGACCAAAAACCATAACAATTCAATACCATGGACCCAATACTTGGGAATCTCAACACTTATGATGAGGATACCATGCCCCAAAACCATAGGTTCAAATACCAGGACTAAATAACATGGACCAAAACCATAGAATCAAAAACTGTCAGACTAATACCAGGAACCAACCATAAGATTTCCCATGTGCATGCGCTTTTCTCTGCATGAAAGTGCATGAACTTTTCTCTGCATGAAAGTGCGTGAAATTTTCTCTGCATGAAAGTGCGTGAACTTTTCTCTGCATGAAAGTAACTTTTCTCTGCATGAAAGTGCGTGAACTTTTCGGTTCGCACCTTTTGTGCGGGAGACCTGCGAACATATTCGCACCTTTTCAACGGTTCTCCTGTGTAACCTACCAATGACCTTATCTTTTGATCTGAGCACCTGCGAAACCAGAAAATAAATTTGCTACACTATAATTTATCATCTGAGATGAGTGCGTTGCCATCAAGTACAACATATGTATCATAATGCCAACATACAATATACGCGCCTTTGTATATAGTGAACCTGCGTGTATACACTTGGTATATAGTGAACCTGCGTATATATGTGACTTGGTATATAGTGAACCTGCATGTGTACACGACTTGGTATATAGTGAACCTGTGTATGAACGCGACTTGGTATATAGTGAACGTGCATATATACTTTTCTTTCTTCATTCTTTGTAGTCTGATCATCAATTCTTTGCTACTGACCTGTTGCACTATGATCTGTCATCTGTGTGAGTTGCCATCAAGGATAACACTTGTATCATAATGCCAATATTACTTACATAAAAAAAATATCATCTACATCCATTGGAGGAAGTGTTGGATCTTTGTATCATTCTACCACAGAGTGCCATACATCAGCACCAAGAGACAATATATGTGCTCTCATCCTTATATTTGAGAAAGTGTATTTTTTTCCATTAAAGGAAGGGGCTCTATTATCCTAGCTAGACATTTGTCCCTCTAAGATTTACTTTTGAGTGGTTAGACTGCTTCTGAAGGAAACTGCTCTGAAATGAATTATTGGGATTATGATTTTACTGAGAGGCAAGTGAATTAGTATAATGGAAATTTTAAATAGTTAAAACAATTTAAACGATATGAGCATCAATCACATAATCAACACATGAGAAAACTAAATGTACATGGAAACCCTTAAAGGAATAAAACCACAAACTTATTTGTTTGAATATTCTTGTAGTCACCACCCTATTGTTACAAAAATTTTTTGGAACCAACCTAAAGGAGACACCCATCCCATGATTTTATATGAAAAAGTCTAAAGGAGACACTTATCCCCCATTTTTACAGGCATCAACCGAAAGGAGACTCCTATCCCCTCATTTTTAATGATTTTGTGTCTTGTTCTGGTTTTTTTCATAACTACTGTTCTTCTACTTTGCACACCAATATTTTCTCTATATTGTTTAGCTCTTGAAATGGCGTAAGCTTTGTTCTTCACACCACTACATATTTCTCTTTGCTCTATTTTCCTTTTACTGTACATTGTAAACTATTTTATGCCTCCAAATTCATACTTTTCTATGCTCAATTTTTCAAATAACCTATCTATTTTCTACACATCCTACTCATATTTCATCCTTAGAATTCTTTGAGATATGCCTTATTGATATATTATTTATCACCTCATTAGATCATCATCGCATGCTTCAAACATTTCTCTCTTGAGTTATTTATACCACACTTCTAAATTTGAGCCAACACAAACATAGTTAGGGCCAACATAGCATGAGAATAATTTGATCACAGTTGAAATGTCCTGGGGGATCTGATTTGGATGTGGAACGATACATTGTGGAGGAGTTTGGATTACCTATATTTCTTTTTAATTTTCATGGTTATTTCCCCCCTTAGGGGTCAAACCATCAAACACCCATGATCATGCATCGTGACTGCGTTCTAAAAACATTGTTCCAATCGATTTAGAATATGGGTCCAATTATGTATAATGGATAATGGATGTCTGGATTACTTGATTACCCATATTACTCAACACTGAATCCAACTCTAGGGGCACAACCCTCATACCCACATGACCTTGTTCCTAGACTACATTCTTAAATGATTATTTCTAATAGATCCAAATCCTAGTCCACATTAATGAATACACTTTCAAAAACAACCAAATTGTTGGATTCTTAGATTTATTTATATTATTTATGTTGAATCTAGACTACAATTCGGTTGAAGAGGGTCCAGTTTTATATAAATGGATGTCTGGATACCCAAATTATTTCACAACAGTTTAGATCTAGCAAATGAACCATCAATCCCTCATGGCCTTGACCCAAGACCACACCTTAAGTGATTAGTTCCATAGATCTGAAAGTCCAAGTACACTAAAGAGGGTCCACTTCTTATACAACTAAATGTCGAGATACCCAAATTATTTCAAAAAATTTAGCTCCATGTTCTAAACCATAAAACACCCACGACCATTTGTTTTGACCTCATCTGCTATGTAGAATCTTAATTGACTAGAATATTGAGCATCCATATGTTGCACATAGTGTTTTCATCATTAGAGGAAATTTCAGCCTAAAAGTGGCCTCCTAAAGAAAAATAATAAAATAAGAGTTATGAATTTTGAAGGGAAAAGAAGAAAACTACTTTTTTAATTGTATTTTTGGCTTATCTCCTTATATGTTTACTCAAATTTCAAGTGTAGACACTCATTGGATGTAGAATTAAATTCCACATCCAATGAGCACCCATTATGCATACCTCTGAGAAGACCCACATTGTTAAAAATTGAATATGCATTAAAAAGGTGTGTGAAAATTTCATGGGCACTTTTAGGTTGAAATTTCCTCTAATGAATGACAACAAGTTCCATTGACGTAAAAGTGGATTTTCGAGATAGCAGCAATATCATCCATGTGTGAAAGGAAGCAGTATGGAAATTGGATATCTTGCATACCCACATTAAGTGAAGTCAAAGTAAAATTTGTGTTTATTGAGTTTTTGACAAGGTTATGATTCCCTAATGATCCTATAAACATAATGGTTGCATAATCCTCATCGAGACATTTCCAAAAATACATCCCAGTATGAAAAAATCCTCTAAGATAACAAGTTATGGCCCTTTGAAAATTAGCATCAATGAAGGACCCAAACTTTACGGAAAAACCCAAAATCACCAAATTGGTTAAACAATCCACATATTCAGGCACATCTATGGTAGATAATGACCCAACATCCATGAAACTTAACAACATTAAAGTTCAAGCATGTTTTTTGTGACTAGATGAATATGGTAACCAAATGAGAAATTGAATGGCAAATGACACATCAACCTGCATGATGTTTAATGAGGCTTGTTGGCTTTTCCTATAGTGACATGTGGTAGCTAGATATTGGTTGAGAAATGATGATGCCAACGGTGTGGCATGGCACGCATATTTGTCACATTATGATAGGTGAAAGGGAAAAAAATAGGTGACACATGGCACCCCTTAACGATTTCCATGTGGCATGAAGATGTCATTTTGATGCCATCATGTGGACATCTAGTGACCCCCTAGGATAGGATCGTGTGGCACGGTCACAAGGTTTAAGGAAAAGTGTTGAGCATGAAGGTTAAGGTCATATGGAATGGTTGTGTGGCTTAAATCTCTAGGTCGCATGGAATAAACTTATGGTTATATGGAAATGGTTGTATAGTTCATATGGTTAATGCCTTATCATAGAACCAAGTTAGTGGGCATAAACATCATCGCAAGGTCGATTCACCCTAAGCCCCAAGACGGCATGAACCATAAAAATGTAGAAGCATGATCACCATTCAGAACATATACACAAGCTTGATGGATATAAATGAATGTTTCTGAGTTTTATTTTATTATTTCATTGGTTAAAGTCTCTAAATGAGGTTGAAAGGTATGATAATAGGAAATAATTATTTTTTTGGATTTAGATACACTTAGATACATGAACATCAAACTAGTTTCTCTATTGTGGTAATTCATCATTGGAGGAACTTTTTGTATATGTAGTGGTTCCACTTGAAATCAAACATGATTTGGTTGACAGGATTGATTACCAATCACAATAAAATCCATGAGCATGATTTGATTGGTAGGATTGATTACTAGTGACAAATAAATTCTAGCCACATATGCAATAATCTGACTCTTGGAGGAAGTTTTGAAAGTCCAAGCCATATATAGCAAGTAAATTTGAATGAGACAAGGCTAACCGAGAAAACAAGGTTTGAGGTTCAGTTATGGTGGAAAGTGTATACCTTTTGCCTATCCATAGATACTGAAGGTTGTTGGTATTTCTCCAATGGTTTAAAAGCTTGCTACATATAGCAAATTCGATGGCTAAAACTCTATGAAAAAAGATTTTTTTGGTTTTGATGTGATCAAATTCGCATATGAGTTGGCATATCAGATGGATTGATACAATAATTAGATATGTTTTAGTCGATTGGCCATGACAGTCGCATGTAGATTGAACCAACCTCACATTGGAAAATTGTATGAGTTGGCATCATATTGATTGCATTGTATTGTTGACCAACCACAGGTTTGAATCCCCCCCCCCTTCTCGTATTAAGCCAGTACATTCATAACAAGGTAAGTTCAAGAGAATAACCTAGAAAATCTCATCAGATATCTTGTTTGGCAACAAACTCATGGTGTGTTGACCAAGAACCAGGTTTGAGTCCCAGTAGCTGCAAAGTCAATTTTTTTCATATATAATTTATAAATTTACATTTTGTAAAATATTTAAAAGGCCGAAAATCACTCTTTTGTATAACCAATTGCTAAAAATAGGAAGTTTGTAGAGCTTTCCCTTAAAGGGCCCATTTATAGAACATTTAATTTAATATAAGGTTTTATATGGCTTTTGCGGGTTTCCAGGCTCATTGTTGAGCCAAATTGGATTCCAAAAGAAGCATGGTTATCAGGGTTTACAGGTGAACATTTTTGAAGGCATGATAATACTTGATATATTTTTGATGATCAAAATCATCGTTATATGTTTTGGGAGCTTATGATCAGGTTACAATTGGTTTTGGGTATGTGGAAAGAACAACTTCTCGAAATGGTTTTATGCGACTAGATGAATGAGAAGGTTCAATCAATTTTTGGACATGGTATGATAGGGAATTGACAACATTAGTACAACATAAGTTCATTAATATTAAATATTTACATTGATTGAAGAGCAAGTGGATCTAGTTTGAAATATTTTGAAAAGAGATCCATAAGAAGATGAAGAAGGAGGTGGGTGTGTCCATTGATTTTGGTGCCTCAATCAAGTTGGAACCTAGAGCAAGTTGATGCTTTCTCATCACTAAGATTTATGTCTCAATCCAGTTGTATCCTATAGTGAGTTGTTGTTTGCACATTTTCAAGGTTAGTGCCTCAATCAAGTTGTAGCCTACCGCAAGTAGAAACTTGCATATTTTGGGGGTGGATGCCTCTTGTTAGTTTTGTTTCTCAAAGGTAGTTTGTGGCTGTGAAACTGTGTTGAGAAACCAACTCGACCAAAATTTAGGTTCAATCTATCCCTCAAACCAGAGGGGGCTCCCTCAAGTGTTACGAGGCTTTTCAATGTTGTTCATTGTCACTGGACAACAACCTATGGAGCACAACATCCAGATCTAGGATTTGTATAGGTGGTTTATGATGAGTATCCAATCTCTACTCAGAAATAAATCCATATCTTGTAGAGGCCTTATCAAAGTGGCAATGCCCAGATTTGATAGAATAACATAGCTTTAAAAAGTTTGGTAGAAGAATATATGATAAATTAGATAACCAAGTATCCTCCCTAAATACTTAATCATATAAAAAGAACATATGCCTACAGGATAATATCCGTAACCCAAATAAATATGTTTAAGAGACAAAAGAAGGCAATAATTTAATGATGCAGAGGAACAAATTTAAACAGATTGTTCAATTAGCTAGTGTCAGTGTAGATGATAACTTTGCAATGGACTGGGAGGTTGATACTCAAACCGAGCCTTGCCCTAACTTATATATTACCTCAAACATATAAATAAATATATTAAGAAATTACTGGAAAAGACATACATGAGAAACAAATTATGTCATAAAAGTAAAGCCATGAACCTTCAATTAAAAACTCTTCAATAGAAGTCTTTACAAAAATGGCAGGATTTTTTTCATCAAAAACCAACCCTTTTACATTGAAATTGAAAAAATATATAGAACATTACACCCAGCTAACTATGTCTAGATTTTTAGAATAAAATTATGAACAATATACTAAAATAAAAAGAATCTCTGAAAAACTGTAGAAAATATGGAGTTGATTGAAAGCCTTGTGCCTCCAAATCTATGAACTAGCTCACTGATTGTTGATTTATTGTCTTTATTCTTGAAACTGATTGCCCATTATCTGTCTCAAATCTGCCTTAATCTTCTGCTTCTTGATATTTTGCCTTGGAATCTGGAGGTTGTTGAAGTTGCTCCCTAAAACTTTGTTATCTTCCCTTTAATCATGGTCAATTCTTCCACATGTTCTCCAACTGTCTTTAACTATTTTTTCCAGTCGTTTGAAATGTAATTTTCAAAACCTTCACCTTTCAAGTTGGTCTTTTTTTGGGAAAATTAAAAAAAAAAAAAAAAAAAATCCATTATGGAAATTATTCTATAAAATTTCCCAAGCATAAACTCAACTTGATTAGGAGGCAACACATTTCCTGTAAATGTATTTAAGTTTAATAAACCAATGTATTTTATGGGCCTCTCTAATACCTGCAAAAATATCCTCTTTAATTTTCAAAAATATCAATTTAAAATTTTTGGGAATAAGATATTTTGAATAAAATATTTCCCAAAAATCTATAAAATTGTATTTCCATAAAAATAATTTATGCGAGTGGTTTTTAAAAATCATGTCTTCAATACAAAACCATGTCTTGTTTGGACCTGTAAAACTGTTATTTTCTTCATGAATTTCATAAATAAAATCCCAAAATAATCTTTGCTTTGTAAAACCATCCATGGTTTTGAAAACCATGTATTGTAATAATTCTCCAGTGTAGCATTTATTTGTTTATGAATTTCATAAATGAATTTACAACAATTTACCTAAGCCATCTCTTGTTTTCATATTTAGTTTTTCCCACTTTTTGTATACTTATGAATAAATGAAACTTCATAAATAATTCTCATTTTTCTGTGAAAACCATTTACTGGTTTGCTTCCCATGGTTTTGAAAGCCATGTCTTCAATCATGATAAGTAAATTACGAAAATACATTTTCTATCCTCCCTTTTGACTCCTATAAAAACTTTGGATAATAAATTATCCCATTTTTCTCTTCACGTGCATTTTCCTCTTCATAATTATTTTCCTCCTTATATCCATAGCAAAAAACATTCACTTGTTTGCTCTATAAAATTTCATTTTCACTTCTGTAAAATTATTCCGCAGGGAGGAAATATTTCTTTATAACATTGGAAACTCCATGATTTATATTGAAATGTACTTCTAGAACATGTATCCTTATTTTACCCACACAAAAATATATTTCAATTGTTTACTTAACCTCCTCTTACGTCAAGCTTCTACCCATAAATTCATTCCATAAAAATAGGACTATTAAAGTCTTCCCTCCATTATCGCCTTCAATGCAAACTTTATAATTTTTTTAAATTTCCCATACACCATTTATAAATTCAAATCCATATGGTAAAGTATGAGAACAATATGCGGGGGCGGGGGGGGGGTGGGGGGGTGGTTCCGCAAAACATGAGGTAAAGACACGTGTAAAAGTGGTAAAAATAAAACAACTTTGCGGAGGGAGGGGGTAGGTTGAAATTCAGATAGTCGGGGGCCCCGCAAAACCATAGATTCTTGTTTCACACATCTCGAGGAATTCTAATTTATGAATTTTATAATTTGAATTGATAGCTTCTTATTAATTTGACTTTCTACCCCTAGTAATATATGGTAATAAATGTGGTTCTTGTACTTAGAGATTAGGGTCGACTCAAAATTTTTAACATAAGTTTAATATTTTAAATAAAAATTTTTATAAAAAATTTATATTATATATATATACAATAAATTAAATTTATTTAAAAATCAAAATTATTATAAAGAATACCACAAAAACTTGTAAAAAAACAATTTTTCCACCGAGGTTCACATATAGTTGAGGGTCTAGACAAGAAAGCAATTAGAAAAATTCAGAAAGATTTTGTAACTTTTGTTAGACAAAAGAAAGCTACAACATCGGCTCCAACTAGGGACTGCTTCCACTTGGGGGATGCAGAGAACTTGTAGACATGTGCAATGAATCTGTTGGGCATGGAGTTAGTTCATCAACCTGTAATATGTATATGCATTTGCAAACTGAAACCATATTGCATGCACTAGCACATAAGTAATGACATCTGACATATGGAACTAGTGGAATTGATAACCCAGTGAAATTGCCATATAAACAAAGTGGAGCCACCAAGTGAAGGAATTGCAACCAAAATAAAATTTTACTCCTTGTTCACCAACAAAGAGTAGATATAGTCTTCATCATTTTCCATGGAAATATTTCCCCGTTACTTCACTGCCCGACAATGACGCCAAATGTTGGTTTCGTTTCTTGAAGACAATTCTTGGTTGTGAAACTACGCCGACAAACCAACTTGGCCAAATGTTAGGTTCAATCTCGCCCTCAAACTAGAGGGGGTTCCCTCAAGTGTTACAAGGCTTTGTAATGTTGTTCATTGTCACTCTATAACAACCTATGAAGCATAACGTCCAGATATAGGGTTTGTATAGGTGGTTGGTGATGAGTACCTAATCCAGGTGGATATTGGTGGCCACCTGCTAATTCGACTTGGATCCTCTCTAGTGCTTCGTGCAGTTTTTTTCAGTTTCCTTAATTATAGCACAATTTACTATTTTTAGCAGTTATTCGAATCCTAAACTTTCGGAGCCGTTTTGAGGCCCTAAACGACGTTTTTTGGGAAATCTACCGCCAGCGATTTTCTATCTAAAAACCGTCCTTTCTGTCGTAGTCCTCGGAGAGATCTTTCCAAAGGGCTATCATGCGCGTCAAACGGAGATAAGACGACCAATTCGCGACCCCGGGAAGTTGATGTACCAACTTACCCAAAAACGGGGCCCACAATTTGGCGTTTCATCTTCCAGGGTTAGGTTTTGGAATGTGAAGGGTTTTTCCATTGTTTCTCAACAATAAATAGGCCTTCGAGCCTCATTGTAACACAGTTCAGAGGCATGTAGCCAAACATCTCTTCTCAGAGATAAGCTACCATCGCCCTAGCTGGTTTATTTCCATTTCTGGTTGTAAGCATATTTCAGTATTTTCCATTAATGAAATGAAGTATTATTTCCGCTGCATCTTTGTGTATATGGTTATCTCTGCAATTTGTTGCGTTCCTATTTAAGTTTGGATTAGTGGTATCAGAGCGGTCTGCTTTTTCTCGGTTTTTCTTTGCATGTCCCCAACAAGGTCGGGATATAAGGAGTTAGGGCTTGAGCTGGTCGAACCTTTGCAAGGCTAGCCTCGCAAATCCCGACAGCCTCCCATGGCGGATGAGAAGAAAGACGAGGGAGCAGGAGATCCTATCAAAATCTTGCTCGAAGAAGCCCTCGAGCGACAACGGA
>APFE030886291.1:3176-33313 GCA_000404065.3 Pinus taeda
GGTTCCCCAAAAGTCACTTAGGGTTAGATTAAAGGAGGAAAAGGTCATTCATTCTTTCATGAGCAGATTGAGAGAAGGAGAGCAAGAGAGCAAGGGAGATTTATGGACAGAGAGGAGAAAGAGGCAGCAGCTTGGCACACATTCCAAGGCAACACTTTAGCAAATCCGTACAGTTGAGTTAGCACACAGCAAAAGGCAAATTTTTGGGCACGATTTTCAGGAGGAAGTACAACAGATTTTTGCACAAAAATCAAAGGCCGTACAGCAGATTTTTGCACAGAAATCGAGGGTCGTACAGCAGATTTTCTGCATAGAAATCAAGGGTTGTCAGCGAATTTTTTGCACAGAAATCGAGGTCCATACAGCAGGTTGTACAGTTCGTACAGCAGTCGTACAGCAGTTTTCCAGGGCACGGAAAACGAGATAAGTTGTAAAGTTTGCTTGCTGAATTTTTGCTGAATATTTCTCACTGTAAAAAGGCATTTTCAGAAATAAAGAAGAGCTCTCAAACTGGTTTTCCCCAAGAGTTGTAGGGGGTTTTTCCAGGGTCACCTTAACCAAAAATCGTTGTATTTAAATGTGTTAAATCGCTGTTTGTACCTGCTGACTTTTATTTTTGCATTTTCTAGCATTCTGTAAAATTTCCAGAATTTGTGTTTTCAGCAAAATTTATTTTTTCCAGTGTTGAACGTATGGATATGGGAATGGGCATTTAACTATATGGGAGAAATAAGGTGAAACTCAAAACCGGGGTGGGAAATGATAAATTTTTACAGTTGGAGCTTCATGTGGGGGAGAGAGTGCTTCAGAAGAAGATTCCACAGATTGATCCAGTATAAGAATCCCCCCTTCAAGATGTGGAATCTCATTATCAAATTCTTGAAAAGACTTAGCATGTCTGAATCTATCCAAGCAATCAAGTTGTCGCTCAACAACATTGTCAACCTTGGAAGATTCAAGAAATATCACATCTTTAAATACTACAAACTTCTTATTAACTTCATCATAGGGACGGTATGCTTTGGAGGTATTTAATTACCCCAAGAAGATACACTTACGACTCCTTGCACCAAGTTTCTTTCTTTGTTCCTTAGGTATCAAGGCATAACAGGTAGAACCAAAGACCTTGAGATGCTTACCGAAAGAATGTGGCCATACCACATTTCATAAGGAGTCTTGTTTCTAATAGCATTAGATGGACACCTATTCTTTATATACACAACACAAAGAATTGCATCAGCCCAAAACATCAATTTAACATTCTTGAAAAACATCATGGAACGTACCATATTGAAGATTATCCTATTCATTCTTTCAGCAACTCCGTTTTGTTGGGGATTATAAGGCAGAGTTGTTTGATGTTTGATCCCATGCTGACAAAGATATTTTTGAAATTCCTTTGAAGAGTGTTCTTTTCCATTATCAGTGCGGATAGAGCCAATATAAGATTGTGCATCATTTTCAATCCATGCATGAAAGTTCTTGAATGTTTGAAAAGCATCATATTTGTTCTTCAATAAATAAACCCAACACATTCTGGTGTTGTCATCATATATTTATTTCCATTTGCAGAAGGAACAGGCATTGGGCCACATAAGTCAGAATGAATGAGTTCAAGTTTTCTATGAGCTCTGGAAGGAGAATCATGAAAAGTTTGTTTGCTATTTTTTCCTAGAATACAAGCATCACGTTGCTTAAGTTTCCTAGGAATCGTAGGCAAACCAGTAATACCACTTTTCTTCAACATACGAAGGTTGTCATAATTCAAGTGTCCAAATCTAGCATGCCATAAAAGACTTGATGGAAATGTACCTTCAACATAATGAGAATTGTATGAGAAGTTATGTGCATGAGCAGAGCTACCTTGCAGCTTCAGAAGTCTTTCTTCTTCTATCCTCGTCATGACATGTGAGTGATCCGATGTTTTTTTGACCTCAACCTTGCCATCAAACATATGAATGGAGTGTCCTTGCTTGTGGATGTGGACCAAAGACAGCAAGTTTCTCCTCAGCTTTGGGAGATATAAAACATCATGCAAAAGAAAGTTTGGAAGACCAGGCAGTTTGAGCCTGATTGTGCCAAGCCCTGATGGCTTGAGTTTTGACTTGTCTGCAAAGTATACTTGCTCCATCAACATTGTCAATAAATTCTTCAAAAAATCTCTTCTAAAAGTCATGTGGCAAGTTGCCCCTAAATCAAGCAACCAATCATATTTCCAAGAAGCAAGTGAAGCATTAAACAAGTCTTCAATTACTCCAATATTATAGTGTGCCACAACATAGTGAGCGGATTTGGATGCTTTACCTTTCCCTTTGTCATTGGTTTTACCTTTGGCTTCATTTCTTTCCTGCTCAATTTTGTCCCAAGGCAACTTACATGTTGATGCATCATGTCCATATCTATTGCAATGTATGCAATGAATATCAGACTTTTCTCCTTGGAACTGTCTGCACCCCTACCTCTAAAATTCATTCTTCCTCTTCCTCTTTGGCCACCTCTTCCTCTAGAAGAATCTTGTGCAAGATTCTTCTCTCTATGTGCAAGACACACAACGTCTTCAGAAGACTAAGGCGTTGTCTTCTTCCCAAAATCCTTCTCTCTTTCAGCAAACTTCTTCTCAAGGGATTCAAAGGTAATCTCCTTGAGGTTTCCACTTGCTTACAATGACTCAAGATAATTTGAATAAGTGGGATATAGTGCCTTGACATAAGCTATGAGAGGAATGTTTATTTGAACACCAATGGTTTTTACATCATGCATAATGGATCTAACTTTTGACGCTAAAGCAAGAGGGTCATCATTTTTCAATTCAAGACTAAACAATTTAATCATCAATTGGACAACTTCAAGTTCAGAGTGTGAGTCATACAGTTCCTTCAATTTCTATAAGGCTTCAAAAGCATTTGAAAATGGTGAAATACGGCGATTCACTTCTTTATTTACAGATGTTGCAATCAAGGCATGGCCCTTGCTGTTCTTATTTTCCCAAATGACAATCTCCTTATCTGAGGTGGGCTTTGCCGGTTCATTATCTCCTTCTCTTACACAAACTCCTTTCCACAACTCACTGAAAATGAGAGTGTGTTTTATCTTCCTTGACCATACAGGATAGTTCTCTTTTCCCAAGAGGACTACAACAATAGATATCAATGAATGCATTTTAAAATGTATATTGTGTAAAATGTATTCTGTTGCCAATATATAAAAATATAAAAATAAAAATAAAAATAAAAAATAAAAAATCACTTCTGGTGGTAAAATATAAATTTGAATATATTATATATATATATATATATATATTATATATAGCAAAGATATAATTTAGGGAATGTGGTTATGGGGGAGGGATAGTTGGAGAGGAGTAATATGGGGGAGGGTATATGTATTATGCAATAGCGCAGCGTTATATGTATTATAACGTTAATTATGCAAGAGCAGGCCAGCGTTAATTATGCAACGGACAGACCATTCAACGAAGTAGTATGACTGTGGGAAGTGTGATGCCGTGGGGAGGAGTTGTTGTTGTTTCGCTACGCAGTGAGGAGGAGGCAATGTTATTCTGTTGTGGGGTGTAATGTCAGGCTAGGAGCAGTGGTATATTCAACGTAATATCATATGGTGGTATGGCGTAGAGATACAACCAATAGGGAGGGTTGTTGGTTGACCAACGTATGGTGGTATGGGTCAAGCTTCAAACAGCGGAGATGTGTGATGTGAGAGGAATTAACCAGAAGTATTATATGACCATTGGAGGAGGCGATGTCGCAACAGAAAGCAATGGCGGTGGAGAGCGATTTTGTTAAGCGGTGGCGGGTTATATATTAATGGTATGGGAGTCACCACAATGGTAATACACAGTAATGGTAATCGAACAACATAACCAGTGAGGATAATGTAACTCAATGTATATATATGTAGTGACACGGTAATACCACCACGGAATTTGAAGTAATACACAATCACAGTCACAATTTCGATGATACCACATAGACTGCATTCTTAAAAAACAATAAATGTTTCAACCCACAAAATTTCAGCAAAAATACCATTCAAGCGCAGAGAATCACCAGCGTTTAGAGTCAATTTGTCGCTCAATCTCTTCTACGCATCAGTCTCATAGTCCTGAGGTCAAGAGTGCAAGCAACACACCACCAAAAACGAGTGAGGTTCGGTTCTTCGATGAGAAGATGAGGAATTTGTGCTAACAAAAGGCAAATGTGTCAAGCTGCAAAAATGCAGAACATGGGTAGAAGGGAGTTACAAGGGCGGGAAGGGAGTCAAAAATAGTGGCTGGGACCTGAGCTCTGATACCATGTCAAACGAAGAGGTAACTCCTCAAATGAAATTGTGTTTTTGCATTAAGGTTGATCATAGATATATACATGGAGGGAGAGACTCTTGGGGCTTCATCTCCCAGTGTCTCTTCATATTCCAACTCTCCTTATTTTCTATTTACATTATTTTACACATATTCACCCAATCCCAAGGATTAGGTGTCAACACCCTTCGGGATTTTTTCTACAGTCATTGGACCAAAAAATCTTTGATGTTAAATTGTGTGGATGCTTATGTTATTCTCAGCAAAAGTGAAAGAGTAGAGTAGGTTCATGTGTTTCTTGTTTTGAAAATAGTCATGCTTATGATAGTAGCATAAAACATGTTGGGTTGGGCATTAAACTAATGTGATTCCACAAAAACTTGAAATCGGGTTTGTAATACCCTTGCTCGTTTATGATAATGTAAATATATATACATTTATATTTAGGATGGTGAGCCAAATGTATATAACTATTAGGTTAAGTTGGAGATATTTTGCAAGCCTACATGTCTATGTATTTATGCTTATAGATTTTGGGGCCAGTGTACTCATACATGTAAATGATGGCTTTGGCTAAGTGGCCAACGCGCCAAGATTGTAAATATGATGTAAATGGTTGTACATACATAATAATAATAATAAAATAGATTGGTTGCAAAGCCCACTCCACAATAAAGAGTGTGGGGGGCAGAGCAATTCCACGACAGCAAAGGCAACGGATTGATGTGTTCGGTGTTGGGAAAAAAGGGCAACTAGGGCCCACATGGCCATAGGCGGTGCCAGATCACAAAGAGAGGCCATGCATATTTAAAGGATGATATTTTTGCCTATGGGGGTTAATCATTCATTATGCATGCAAGGATTCGTCAATGGCTAGGAGTTGACCAAAGATTCTTGGTTATGAACCAGTTGGTGAGCCCTATGCGCTTGGGTTTTGGAACCAACTAGGGATTTTAGTAAGTGAGTCTAGTGCTTGGACTCTAGAACTGACTGGAGTTCTAGTGAACTCGATTTTTAGCAAGCAGCAGGTGAGCTCTATGCTTGGATTTTGGAACTGAATAGGAGTTGTTTCGGTTCAAGTGACTAGTTGGTGAGCCCTGTGTTTGGATTTTGGAACCCACTGGGAATTGAGTCATTTTATGGCCTGGAAGGGTGCCTGGAAGCCCTGGAAGTAGCATGAGTTCCTGGAAGCCCAAAGCGAGACTGTTTTTGGCTAGCCATATGGCGTCCTAGAAGGTGGGCACCACCGTGGGATTGGTTGGGAGTAGAGAAGGGGTGTGCCACGTGGGCACAAGTTTCGGTGGAAGCGTGAGCCAGTGGTTGGAGCAATGGTTGTCGGGTTGGCACCTTGGTTGTTGATGCATTGATTTGTTTTTTGTTTATACCATTGCCTATGGAGTTGCAACCCTGGCTCGAGGGTGACCTGTGGTTGTGATCTATGAACCACAAGGTCTATGGATGGGTGGAACATGGAGAGCCCACAACCAATTGGGCTTTTTGTGCAAGACAAGTGTTTATATTTCTGTACTGTGTTGAATATTGAATTTATGGTGAAACCCTAGTTTCAGGATTCAGTGCATTTATGTGTTTGTGTTTATTTTTCGTTGTGCATTTGTGTATTTATGTTTTGTGTTAAACATAGTAGTAATGGCATTTAGTACTACATTCATGATAATTGGAAACTTTCAGGTGCAAGAGAAACCATGGCAAAGTTACAGTTTTATCGCTTCCGCGGTGAAAAACTCATAAATTTCAATAGTGTTGGTGACAACATTGCCTACGAGTAGCTAGGGACGTTACAAAGTTGGGCCTAAACCAATTTTCTACAAGAAAATGTGTTTCAATTATTGTTGCCACCATACATGGGCATTAATTCTTTCATAGATGCAGAAAACTTGAAGTTGTTTTAGGCCTCTACACTTCACTAAGGAGAAGAGTTGCATGTGTTGTCTTCAATTCCAAAGCTTGTGCAAAAAGCCCAAGCCGAATGGGAAGAAGACACAATATTGAAAAAGGATTTTGTGAAACCTATCAAGGTAAGCAAGAACTTTGCAGAATTGGAGTAAAATATCAAATTCCTGCCAAGGCTAAATGATACAGATTCAAAGAGGTTGAGAATAAACTCCCTCATCTTCTTCAAAATTGTTGAGATTCTTGGGGACCAAAATCCTCCCAAAAGAGGGAGTCTCATCTGAAATTAGATCGCAGAATAAAGACAAGACAGTCAAAGTGTTAAAATTGGCAAAGTATGAAAAAGGAGGGAGCCAAGGGCAAGTTTTGTAAGTATCAAATGTAAATTAGTCAAAATAATGATGTGGATTCAAGGTTGTGTGCACCTTTGAAAAAATTATCATTTTATCTTTCAAAGAGTTAGAACCACATTCATAGCGCCATTTGACATCAACATGATGTCATCATGCAAGAGGCTTCATGCATACAAAGGGTTGTGTAAGAGGATCTCCCTACACACCCAGGCATTTCACATGGGACGCGTGTAGAAGGTTGCATGCAAAGGACCACTACAGAAGGAAAGTGAGCTCCTTTGCACCTTGCATTCTTGCATCACCCACATCCCGCATTCATATGTGGATCCATCCACATGACCTCTTTAAGTCCTTGGGAAGGAACGAAAAAAGGATGAAAGAAAACCAGCATAGGCAACCACATCAAAGTAGACAACCAACAACATGATTCCAAATAACAGAGCACATCATTAGCACACGCCATCTCCATACCAGCTCCACCTTAGTGCCATGGCAGCATGGCTTGAACAGGAGGCAACTTACAAAGGCAGTTGAACAAGCATCAAACTACCAACAACAGACAAAAACAAACCACCTATTGGTTATTGATTTTCTTAAGAGAATATGATCTTCTAATTGATAATTATTTTCCAATGATTTATTTAACCGAGTTCACTTATATCACATACATCATTAAGAAATTATACACAAAAAATCTCAACAGTAATGCAATAATGACAGGAGGATCATAAAGAGACAGCCAAGCACAAAAGAGACACAATTTTACCCTGGGAAAACCCAAACTTGGGAAAAACTTGGCAATCTTTTCTTAGGAGAAATTGTTCAATTCAACAAAAGTACAATCTAATTTTCCAATCAAACTTGGTCAAACTGACCACCAGAATCCATACAAGTTAAGCCTAGAATCCATACAAGTTAAGCCTAGTCAAACAGGTTGAAATTTGGCCTTCCAGTTGCTACCAAGAATTTCAATCAACCTAAGTCAACAAGGTCGAAATTTGGTCTCCTGCAACTGCCTAGAAACTTGGTCAATTGCCCAGAAACATGGTCAAACTGTCCAGACAAAGCTCGATCAACTACCTCGAAAATTCAGTGAAACAGTGCCTCAGAAATTTCGATCAAAGAGTGGTCAATGCTTGTCAAACTTCTATCTTCTTCTCTTCTCTCTCCTTTGCACGTGTGAATAGAAAACAAATGATTTTTATATGATCCGAGTTGATGCCAAAAAAATGGAGACCGAATTTGTATTTATAGTGGTCATGAGGTGCCCAAGCGGCACATCTCCTTGTGCTAGGCCAACCTATACATTGGGGCCAACATGACCTTTTTTGGAGGCAAATTTGAATTAAATTTCTTCTTAATTTATCTTTTAGGGTTGACTTGAGTAGCTCGGAATATCAACCATAGCAACCCAAAAAAATCAACACTACCTCTTAGCTAGGGAGGAATTCACCTTTACTTCCTAAGATGTCCTCTTTGTTGAACAATTTCTCCATCCCAAGAAAAGATTGAATGAGCCCACTATGTTAATGTATCCATCCACTTCATGTTCTAATCCAAAACCATATGGAAAGCGTCTTGCATTAACATCATGCAAAGGATCTAGTTACCCACTAGTCAAATATCCTTTGCAAAGGGATCTAGTCACCCACTAGCAAATACCCTTTGGCGATATGGTCAGGTACCCCATGACCGGAGTAAACACAAGACTAGTCCTAAGTCACCAACCATCCAAGTCGTCACTTAAAACCAGGTCAGTATCCCTGACCAATGGTCAATTCCTAGGCCAATTTACCATTCCTTCATGTCGTCACATGATACTTGAATGGTAAAACACTTGCTGGATGTTATAAGGCACTCATTCTACCCACTAGCCAAGTAACCCTTGGTAATATGTTTAGAACCTTATGACCGGGGGAGCACTCTAAGCCTTGATCTCTCTAGCCAATCTCTCTAGCCACATTACATGGCTCCTAGTCAATACTCTTAACCTAGGGAGAATATTTGCCCTTTGATGCTATAACAACAACACTCCCTCTGACTAAGGGAAGCATTCTCAACCACTCCAAGCTTGTCTCTAAAGTAAACAAACTTCATCCTAGGACAAAGGCTTTGTGAGAATGTCAGCAACCTGCTCGTCTGTAGAAATGTATTGGAGCCTCACTGCTTCCATTTGTACCATGTCTCAATACTTTATCTCAATGTGCTCTGACCTGTCATCACAAACGTATCCACCACCTAATCAAACAATGTTGTGAGCAGCTTTCAAAGCAACACTGCTTCACAACTCACCACCTAGTTGCAATATACTTAGCGTCTACTATGCAGTGCAACTATGCTCTTCCTGTGTTTGGCACTCCATGCTCAACCTGAATCTGTATATCCCTACAATTGTACTTCATCATTTGAGACATATCTCAATCCATATCCAATTGTACCATGTTGGTACCTCAACACATGTTGTGTTGCATGCTTCGGCTCAACCATAAATTGTTCGACTTTGTACATTGGATTCATCACCACAACTAAATTCCAATCGCACTGATTGGGTGCTCCCTCTGACACGGAAATAGATCCTGCAATGGCAATCCCGGCTACTCCCTCTACCATTATTGCTTCCTAATCACTGAAGCATATTTGTTGTCTGGCATGGTCCACTCATAGAAGGCATACTTTTCTTAGAGACCTCCCATCTCTAAGCATCTAATCTGACAATCTCAATCTCATGGCATCCACTTGGACGACTGGTACTTCCACCAAATCTGAATCAAAGACTCTCAACTTCATCAGATTGGTCACCATAGGAGTGTTTATGGACTTGCAGTCCATCATCCCAAATCTCTGAAGGATCTCAATAGTATACTTCCCTTGACCAAAGAAGTAATGCATCATCCTTCATCTCGAACACAGAGGTAAACTCCCTCTGACATTGAAGCAAGGCTTGACTTCTCCCTTTATCACAAAAGCATATCCTCATGCAAATGTTGCTCCCTCAGTCACGTGATTCCTTCTGCTACCATCAGAAACAAGTCATATAATAACAAGATCAACCAAGACTTGTCAAATATCCATCAATCTGAGAATACCACGCATGGGGTCTGTACAAAGCTTTCTTCAGTCGGGAGACTAAAGCAAATGTCTCTTGATAGTCCTCTCTCTCTTTCTAGGAGAAACATCTCGCTTTATACTTCTTTGTGTTGCCATTTATTGTATGCTTGATCTTGTAGATCCACGTGGAAGTCACCATTGACTTCCCCTCAAGTTTCAACATAATCACAATGGACTAATATTCCTCCATCATGGCATCCTTTGAAACTAACTGACTATTAGCTCCCTCTGAAGTAGGAGCTCTTCTGGTCACCTAGCATGGTTGTAGATGTTTATACAATTTCTCTCTCTTGAACACAAATCACTCTAGCTAAGTTTATGCTCGATCCTAGGAGAATCCTCCTATCATAAACTTTACTTCATTCTTCTTGATGCTTCCATCTGCTGCCAAAGCCTTGGCAGCCTTCATGATGTACCTGCAAACCTCATTAGAAGGCTATGGAAGAACGATTATAACCAAGCAAAAAGATAAAAAGACAAGTCAACCAATCAAGTAAGAATAATCAAGGAAGAAAGATATGAAAACTTATCTTTTGATTTGAGGATTTTAGGGAATTGTCAACTCCCTCTTGATCCTTGCCTTCTTGCAGAAATCCTTGCAATCTAACTGCGATCTCATCAAGCTAGAAATGCTCATCCTCGTCCTCATCATCAACAACTAATGCATGTAGCTTTCCTTTCCTTCCTTGCATGAATTTTAGGAGCTAGGGTTTCACCAAAGGCTCAACAGCAAGCTAAGACATCTTCATGCTAACAGGAAGATGAACCAAGTATAAACTCCACTAACATTCGGCACTCCAGATCTCGTTCTAGGGTTTCACAAACCCTTAGGACCAAAACCTCAATACAAGTCATATCCTTCTAGACTTTCAAATTTCATAAAACCCTTTGCAAGTCCAACAAACTTGCCATGTGCAAATTTACCATCTCAAATCTTTGAAGAAATTTTACCACCTGTGAATCTGACAAACACCTGCCAATGCCATGAATAGTTCTTCAAGTAAAGTGGAAGGAGCCAGGACTTGTACGAATCTGGTATTTCAGTAAGGTCTGAGCATTGCTTATTGCCCTTTAAAAAACATGCAGATTTCCTCATTCTTCTATTCTTCTATTCTTCTGATTCACTATCCTGCTCTTTAATTTCGGTCTCTTTTGCTATACCATAATCTGTTAAGAGTTCTGCATCATGAGTGTCCCGGAAGTATGATCAAGTATATTAAAAAAAAATACAAGATGCTTTGAATCACCTCCCAAATCATCTTTCCAGGAAGGTTGCCACAGAGCACACTCAGAAAAGCACAACCTATAGACCAAAATCAATAAAGATCTTTTAACTTCATCTTCATTGTATGACAACATGATTGATTTAGAGCTTTTAGCCAAGCCATAAGCAGATCTATACCATGACACTTGTTTAACCTTGAGTAAAGTGATTGCCAGAACCCTTTCAATCATTGAAACAACTTGATCTAGGTCAATTCAAGGCAAGAGTAACATTGTGATCAATGTTCATTCGTATCGGAGGTTTGAGCGCTTCCACATGCTTTTGATCCTTCTTTTCACTCAAATTTATTGCTTTATGTAAAAGTAGGAGGCTTTCTCCTCAGCTCCCTCTGGCTCCTGAGTTCTGCCCATGGAGATGCCATGAAACCAACCTTTAATCAGTGCTTCAAATCTTAGCTCACTGGCCTTTCCATTGTCTGATGCACTTCGGACTCCTTCTGGCCACCTTCTGAGGCTTCTCAGCCTCTGTTGTTGTCGAAGTGAGGCCTTTCGGCCCTCCTGAGGTTACCCCTGAGGCCTTTCATCCCTCCTGAGGTCACCCCTAAGGCCTTTCAGCCCTTTGCAACTCCAACTAAGGCCTTTTCACCCCTCTGCAGCTCGAACCGAGGTCTCTTTGGCCTTCTGCAGCTCGAACTGAGGTCTCTTTGGCCTTCTGCAGCTCGGACTGAGGCCTTTTCAGCCCTAATCTAGGGCTTCGGCCCTCTTCCACGGTCAATCACAATTTCAGCCAAAAAATCCTTCCAGCAGACAGAACCTCAAAAGAATAATTAGGCCTTCTTCAAGATACTTCAAAGGCTGCTTTCACCTTGCTCTGATACAATGTTGATTTTCTTAAGAGAATATGATCTTCTACACTGATAATTACTTTCCAATGATTTCTTTAACCAAGTTCACTTATGTCACATACATCATTAAGTAATTATACATAGAAAATCTCAACAGTAATGCAATAATACATTAGGATCATAAAGAGACAGCCAAGCACAAACGAGACATAATTTTACACTGTGAAAACCCAAACTCAGGAAAAAGCCAGCAATCTTTTCTTAGGAGAAATTGTTCAATTCAGCAAAAGTACAATGTGATTTTCCAGTCAAATTGACTGCAAAATCCACACAGGCCAAAGTTTTGCCTTACTGCTGCTGCCAAGAATTTCAGTCAACCTCAGTCAACAGGGCCGAAACTCGACCTACTGCAGCCACCCAGAAACTCGGTCAACTGCCCAGGAAACTTGGTCAAACTGCCCCGACAGAGCTCAGTCAACTGCTTCAGAAATTTGGGCAAACAGTGCCTCAGAAAGTTCAGTCAAAGAGTGGTCAACGCTGGTCAAACTTCTGTCTTCTTCTCTCTCTCCTTCGCACATGTGAACCAAAAAAAAAATGATTTTTGTGTGATCTGAATTGATGCCAAAAAAATGGAGGCCAAGTTCGTATTTATAGTGGTTGTGAGGTGCCCAAGGGGCACATCTCCTTGTGCTGGACCGATTTTAAATTTTTTGGAGGCAAATTTGAATTAAATTTCTTCTTAATTTTTTTTTTAGGGTCGACTCGAGTAGCCGGGAATACTGACCGCAGCTACCCAAAAAATCAACATAGGCTATAATAGAATCTGGGGAAAAAGGCATAAAAAAAGAGACAGCTGAGAGAGTGTGGGTGCATTGCATGTAAGCTAAGACTGACTGAGTGAAAGAGAGGAAGGTGCAAACAAAACAGTGGGAATATCATATCTGTAGCCCAGTTAAGCCAAATAAGATATAGTGTGAGAAGGTAATATCCAAGGCCACCAATTCAAGAATGCTATGGTTGTCTGGGAGGTCGAGAAATCACCGAAAATTCAGAAGCCTAAGGGCAATATTATAAGCATTGGTTTGCAGATTAATAACATGCTAGAGTTTTATTCCTGTGAGGGTTTCTCCAGCTTAAAAAAGTTCTATGCATTGTGCAATGTTGTAAGTGTTGTTGCACATTTATCTGTCTAGCTTTGCTTGGGTTGCATAGAACGGAGAGATCCATATAAGCATGCATGCATGGGTATTTTCTTCCGATAATAGTTCAATAAAATCCATAGTGAGATACATTCTGACTCGTCCACTGGAATACAGATCATAAATTCATCCTTTGGTGAACACAGTTAACCTTAATAAAAGCACAATTTGATGTTAATACAGCAGTTTGGGCCAAGAAGAGAATAAAATGTTGGCAGGGTTAAACTCATTGTTAGTTTGATACAGTACTGTTTATGAAAATAAATTCATTTAAATGAATTGATTGAGACTTCAGAAAATTTAATGTTGGAAAACTAAGCTCCGCAAAGGCAAAGTTTAAGAGTTCAACTCAAACTTGGCAAAAACTCTGTCACAAGATAATTAAAAATGATGTCATTTCCTTTAGGTTTTGGCATTTATTTTATACCCTAGCAAGTTTTTCCATCCACTCATGAGTTGCACTCATTAGGGAGAATATAACCCATGAGTACTCATAAAACCAACTCATTTCTGGCAAGTTTGACTCATAAACAGAAAGTCAGACTCAGGACGGAGTTAATTTGGCTTGACAGCAAGCCCAAGTATAGTTTGGCTTGGGAGTAGACTCAGTGATTTTTTTCACCTATTAAGAAAATCCGAGAAACAATATAACCAAAAGAAAGAAAAGTTATGTCAATCTAAGAAGTAATGTCAAAATTATATACAATTGTTCACCAACTGTGCATGAGTGTGTATCAAAAGTTAAGGCTTATAATTCATATACAAATTGACTAAACATGTCAAATAAAATAACTTCAAGAAGCATGAACATAAAATAGCCCCTAGATGGGAAGAGTGCATTATCCTTTACTATTGACCTTCACACATTTGACTGTGCAGGCATTGGTTCCAAATTCAATTAATACTTTTAACGTTTCCAGTTACGTTTCTACAACACTTCCATTCCACTACATTTTTTTATAGCTTTTGCCAACATTTCACTGCAGTTGAACCTTCAGCTTTTGGCCAAATCCCATGTGCTCTTTGCACATAGTAGAGCAAGTGCAAATACATGCATGGTATGATACTATGAACATATGTGTGTGCATGCATCTATCAATGTGTGTGTGTGTGTGAGTGAGAGAGAGAGAGAGATCTAGAAAACAAATCAGGCAAGACAGGAGTTAAAGTATTACTAAACAGATTTCACAATCAAACAGAGGTACAACATTCAGGATATGAGAATATAAACAAGTTTGTTACATGCCTGGGTGTCTAGAAATGTGCAAGCGGCCTCCAAAGCAACCTCCAGTGCCCTGAATTCAAAGGGCAAATCATCTGCAGATGAACCAGTGTAAAGTTCAGCATCATTAATTGATTTTTGTTGGCTAGACTGTGTGCTGCCAGACATGGCATCATCCCTCAGTTCTTGTCTACTTGACACTAGTGGAAATCTTGAGTGTCCTTGTTCTCTAGAATGCCACATATTGTTAACCATATCATTTCTAACATTCAGACGCTTCTGTAGTTCTGCCACATACTGTAGAACATAGCTATCCAATGAATTCAACAGCAGTACTTCATCAGCTGTGATTATACACCTTATCTGTTCTAGATTCACAACAATTGCTCTCTCTCGTCCCAGAATAGTGGAAGGATATACAAATAATGGATCCAAAAGACGGAGATCCCTAGCCGGCAAGTCACAACGCTTCATTATTGTTAATTTATCTACCTCCAAAACTTGAGAACTCCCATTTTTATCTATCCTTATCCATGACCGAATCCCCTGCCCTCTCTTTTTAACTCCCAAAAGGTCTAGTCCTTGAAACAGAGGCCTGCCAGGCATGGTTGCTCGAAAAGGAGCTTCACGAGCCACAGAAACAGAAGGCCGAGGAGGAAGAAGGGGCTCTTTCAAATCTGCCATATAATACTGCTTTTCAGGTTCTGAAAAAATTGTTTTCACAGGATCAAAGTCTCCAAACCTGTGTCTATAGTTATTGATAAGTGATATGTGCCTCTGAACAATATATTTCCTTCTGAGGTTTTATATTTATTTTGAAAGAAAGGCTTCGCAAGCCCCAATTCCAAAAGCATCTAAATATCATTGCCTTACATTGCTATAGTTGAACCTTGCACTGAGCACTCCAACTCTACTAGCCCATAACTGCGAGACTCCTTGAACAGAGATAAAGACAATTGACCAATGCCATTTTACCAGATCAAAAGATCACAACCACTTCCAAAATGTGTCCTCATTTCATGAAAGCATATGTAGATTGACTCTGGGAAACAAATAAAAATCTCCGGCTCTTGAACTCTAAACAAGTAAATGTCCAAAGTGAACCTCCAGTTGGTTCCCAAACGTTGTGAGCTTTAAGTGTAATGCTTGAAAGGCGGCGTCCCTTGATATTCAAAACAGAATTCAGAGTCATCTCAAAGCAAAATTTCACAGAAGTTTATCCTAAATTCCCAGTTTCAACTTTCAACCCCTGCTTGCATTCACACAAGTAAAAGATCAACACACTCATTGAACTTGATATTCAGAATAGAATTCAGATTTATCTTAATGAAAAACGGGAAAATTGTATTTTACTATTGATTCCCAGTTTCAACCCCCACATGCATTCAAACAAACAAAACATCAACCCATTCAACAAACAAAGGCTCGCTATTATCGATTCCCAATTTCAACCCCCTTTTGCCTTCACACAAATAAAGCATCAACCAATTTCAACTAACAAAAGCTCCCTTATGCAGACTAGCTGCGGTTCAAATAAAATCTCCCCTTCCTGAAGTTTGTTTATCCATTCAGAGATACTATGTAATTTGCTATTATGTGTCCAAATCTGGAAAATTAATTTCCCTCCTGCTTTCCACGTGCTCTGTTAAATTTGGCTTGCAGCAAAAATCATAAGGGATAAACAATTAAATCCCCTCTGTTGATTTTCCAGGGGGAATCTTAAGGCATGAAATTTCTACTGACAAAAAACAGACTGCTAATCCGTTTGAGGTAGCATATAACGTACTAGTACCACATTTTGATAGACATAGTAAAATCAACAGAATTACTAGAAAGTCGGTAGACCTTTTTCACAACATCTGGACGATTCACAGTTATAATTTAACGAAATTAAAGAGACTATTTGATTCTCCCCGTTGCTTAATCATCTTGAAGCTCTATAATTGTGAACAACATTACTGCATAATTTCTTTGTAAATCACAAATCTTAAATGACTCGGACCGGATGCTCTACATAGGACATTTATTCCGTGATTTTCATTGCAAATTCTCATTATTTTAACGTTTACTTACTACATAGACCTCACTCTTCCAACCTAAACGACTCAAACAATAATTGAATTCAACACGCACAACTGTGTAAATACGCATAAGTCGCGCAGCAATCCGCTATCCATAAAGGTGAATTTGCACGACATGGGAACGGTTTTTGTTTCAATTTTTGACCAAATTCACCTGACAATGAAGTCATGTTTTTTACTTTACCAAAACCATTGTAAGAAAAAGCATTACGACTGCCCTAAAAACAATCCAGAATTATCTCTGAGAGGAACAAACCCCCGCCCATGAAAATAACCGTAAGCTAAAAGGAATAAAACAAACAGCAGAAGGGGGGAAGAGGAAGGAATAAAAATTATGTGATAATCTTACCCGCATACGGCAATCCCAGCTTGCTCGAAAGTTGATCTTCAGAATAAATAGAAGAACCTACGAAGATTCATCTGTGGAAGAATCGACGAGTAGGAAGATAAACTAGGGCTCCAAGATTCGAGTAGCGAGGGGGATGGATGTATGAAAACTGATAAACTATTTTTGCGGTTCGTTGCCAATGGAGAATTGGAAACAGACACCCAAATTACTTGAATTCATTAATGGTGCTGGAATCGAGTAACTCGGCATATATGTATATGTTTTGGTTGGAAATGATTAAAGCAAGAAGGCTTCCATTTCATTGGATGTCATATGAAATCGATCCAACAACACAACACATATACAGAGATAGTTTAGAGATTGACAAATGGACATTGTTGCAACCATTTTACAAGACAACCCCTTTAGGTAACTGGAGCGAATAAAACAATCCCCTGGTGCTACCGCCCTTTCAGTATCTTCTTCCTCCACATAAACGTAAAGAATAAGACAACCCGCCGACACCGAGCACTCGCCCTTACGCCAATAAAAGGGAAAACAACACGGCAAAGGGTGTGGGAGGTTGATTTTAATTTCTATTCGCCTGAGATTTCCTCGGGAATCTAGATTTCCTCACAATCTTGATTCAGATGACATCTGGAGTGAAATTTTACGATTCCGTGCTCAACATAGTCAAGTTCGCTATGTTTAGTTTTCTCTTTAGCTTAGAGTGAAAACCTATTATAAATCAGTAGTCTAACAGTGATAGCCATCATTGTTACTCAACTAAAATCTAGTTAGAGTTATCATTGTTACTTAACTAAAATATAGTCATAAGTTGATAGCCATCATTGTTACTTAACTAAAACCTAGTTAGAGTTATCATTGTTACTTAACTAAAATATAGTGATAAGTTGATTTATTAATAGACCATAATTATGGATGTTTTTGTTAAAACACTTTTGACTTTAAATCATTGGTTCAATTCCCTATTTTATTCTTGGACAGCCTTATCAATACATTTGGATACATTCAAAACTTTTAAAGAATTTAGATTATATATATTTAACAACTTAAATCTATAATTCCAATTATTTTTAATCAAATTTACAATAAAAATATGAAAAATAAAATGTTTAAATTATTATGTGTGTGTTTTTTAGATTGACTTTCTTTTAAAAGAATTTTTTATATGAATTATGGAACAAAATTATATTTTTAAAACTAAGTTTTTAAATTATAGTTGTTCTAGGAAATTAGTTCATATATATTAAAAATAGTCAAATCAATGTTAAAAAAATGGAATTTATTAAAAACTAAGGTAGAATTGTTTCTACAATGGTAAAATCTAATAAGTTTGAGATGAAAATGAAAATCTTAATTTTTTTATCATTCCATTTGTGAGTTGTCTTTAGTGTGACTTTTTCGAAGCTTTTCCGGTGGGATTTTTTGGTCTAATCTCTCTAAAATCCGGCAGGAATTTATTGAATTAACAAGCTTGATGGGTAACCCCTGCACAATCAAAGTGCCCTAGGGGTTTTTCAAGGTGTTGAATCCATATATACAGTGAAAAAAACCAATTTAAATAACACAAATAAAGATTTTTCCTCAAATTTTTCCGTCCGATTCCAGTACCGGAAAGTCCAAAAAGTCACACTAAAGACAACTATGTTTGCCAATTGTCTTAATTTTGTGATGAGATATAAAATTTATTGATATCGTTAGCATGCTATAAAATAAAATTAGCAAGTGGGTAGAAGAAAGAGATAAGCATGCTAAAGGGCAAGCAAGTTTTAGACCTAAACATTCCATAGTTGATCATTGTATAACTTTAAGGCACATCATTGAAAAAGTTTGGGAGAAAAAGGAACAAGTCTTTTGTTGCTTTGTTGATTTCAGAAAAGTGTTTGACACGGTTCCTAAGGATAAGCTTTGGCACAAAATGGAGGAACTTGGGGTTCCTAAACATTTGAGAGCGGATGTGCATAGGTTGTATGAAGAGGTGAAAGTCAAAATTAGAACTTCATTAGGCATTTCTAAAAGTTTTAGAAGCGATATCGGGGTCAAGCAAGGTTGCCCATTGTCTCCTACCCTTTTTGGTTTATATATCGACAAGCTTGAAGAGTGGTTAAATTTGCAAGGGGGTGATGGTATCTATTTGGGCAAGCTTCTTATAAGGCTTCTTTTGTATGCATATGACCTTATTCTGATTGCTAAATCGGCTCTTCGTTTGCAAGAACACTTACTATCCCTTGAGCATTTTTGTAGAAGTGTAGGGATGCAAGTCAATATCAACAAAACAAAAGTAGTAGTTTTCTCTATTAAAAAAAAACATAACCAGCATAAGTTCTACTTTGATGGCAACATTCTGGAAGTAGTTGTGGATTACAAATACCTTGGAATTGACTTCAACAAAAATCTAAGCTGGGATGGTTGTAGAAAGAAAAGAACTTTGGGGGTTGGAAAGCATTTTATGCTTTCAAAATAGATGTAGAGAGGTAGAGTTATGGGACTGGAAAACCACTCATACTCTTTTTGGGCTTCTAGTGATTCTGGTGATTCTCTATGGTTGTGAATTGTGGGCCAACAGTACATCCGACATGTAGTGGAGACAAATTGAGAAAATTCAGCTGTGTTTGATTACAGACAAATTCAAGATTAAAAGTGCAGTTCCTTATACTCTCTTATTAAGTGAAACAGGGGCTACTCCTATTGAAGCAATTGTTATGGTGTGAGTCATAAGGTATTTTAAAAAGATTTGAGCAAATGGAAGAGGGTAGATGACCTAAGGTTGTCTTTAATGACAAATTATGCAATAGAGAAGAAAAAAAACAAACAAACAAACAAACAAAAACAAAACAAAAAACGGAGCATGCATTTTTTGTTCTTCTGGAAAAGTGGAAACAGAAAAACATTTCATTTTAGAATGTGAGGCCTTCAAAGACAACAGGGGAAGTTATGCAGATATGTTGGTAGCTAGCTCTTGGGATAATCTATTTAGCGAGGGGTTTGTCGAGAAGTTGGGAGCATTTATTGTGAAGCTCCACAGAAAAGGGGTCGAATACATCAAGCAGATGAAGAAGCAATATGTCCCATAGGCTATCTTTAGCCTCGTGGATGTTAAAATAATTTCTTTCTTCCTTCTTTCTTTAAAATTTAGTAAAGTTATATTTTAAATGGAAATAAATAATGAAAAAAATATTCAAAGGTTTGCTTAGAAACAAATATTCTAAAAAACAATTAAGAATTATGAAAGGAATTTAGTTAAAGATCAATTAAGAATTATGAAAGGAATTTAGTTAAAAATTGAAATCCTATTAAGATAATTTAATAGGAAATTAAAAATAAAATAAAAATAAAAAATCATAAACGACGACGATATCCGCAGGATAATCCAAGAACTAGACGCTAATGCACTACAGGAAGATTCAGAACCAGAGATGGAAGACTGGGGTAACCTAATTCCGGACCCCGATAATACCAAGAGACGCCTGTCTTTATACAAGCAGGCCTTACATGTATACTGGGTGTTGAAGAGATTACTGGCAAAGGCAATGGAACAGGTGGCAGTGGAAATGGCAGAGATGGCTCAGGGCATTCCTAATTTGAGGAGAGAAATGAAGAATTATAAGTAGAACTTCGACGTAAATCACATAAAGAGAGACATTTGTCGACGCGTTTCGAACCAATCGGTGTGGTTCATCGTCAGGACAAGTTGAAGAAACAAATCCAGCTTTGCATGCTAAATAGTCTGAGCAGAGCCTCCAACGGATATCTTGACCAACGGTTAATTTTGACTAGGGTACCGCAGTCAAAAAGTCAAATTGATAATTTAATGGGAGTTAGTTATCATACCTTAAATTATATAAAAGAAATAATAATAGATGTTGTTTACGTTATTACGATTTTTAATAAACTAATAACGTAAACAACATCTATTATTATTTCTTTTATATAATTTAAGGTATGATAACTAACTCTCATTAAATTATCAATTTGACTTTTTGACTGCGGTACCCTAGTCAAAATTAGTCGTTGGTCAAGATAGTCGTTGGAGGCTCTGCTCAGACTATTTAGCATGCAAAGCTGGATCTGTTTCTTCAACTTGTCCTGACGATGAACCACAATGGTTGGTTCGAAACGCGTCGACAAATGTCTCTCTTTATGTGATTTACGCCAGAGTTCTACTTATAACTATTATGGATCACAAAAGCCTCAATTCAAGAAATGAAGAATCTTCAGATCACGCTGCTCATGCAGAACAGCAAGCTGGAGGAGATTCAACAACAATTGAAGAAGATAGTTCCAGTGACAAAAGACGAAGGCACTCCACCTGATAACATGGTAGATTAATCCTTCAAGTTGTGCTCATGGTTTTCCTTGATAGTTCGCCAAGAACAAGCTCTCTTTTTGTCTATAGTCTCTAATGTCGATTGGAAATCAGATTAGTATTTTTGGCAGTATCATTTATTTGGCATGGATAGGCAGAGTTATTCTTTTTTGCTACTGGTCGGTTTATAAAGACTTAAGGTGGTCAACAGACTCAGTTTCCCTTCGGGGCGAGTTGAGGCCACCAAATGTTTGTACTTATTTCAATCTAGTTAAATAGAAAATCAAAGGTCCTACTTTAGCTTACAAAAAAAAAAAAAAAAAATCATAAACAAATTCTAGTAATGATAAATTTAAAAATAAAAAGTTCATAAACAAATTCTAGTAAAGATAAAGTGACAACAAGATATGACCATATTCATTGTCTTTCATGTTAAGAGTTATTTGAAAGTTGGAAAGATAATCTCCAATAACATTGACAACATATCAAGAGACAAAGTAAATCATATCGAGGAATAATTAGAATAGACCTTCATCAAGAACTTACCAAAAAACAAACACAATTTGATTAAAAATGATTAGAATTATAGATTTGAGTTGTTAAATATATATAATCTAAGTACTTTAAAATTTTTGAATGTGTCATTAAAAAATATAATTTAAATAATAAAAAATACAATATCACCATAAAACTATATCAACAAATTTTTAAAAGATAAAAAAAATTCTAATAAAAATAAAGTTACAACGAGATATGACAAGAGTTATTTGAAAGTTGGAAAGCTAGATCTCCAATGAAGTTAACATGTCTAGAGACAAGGTAGATCATATCATGGAGGAATCATTAGAGTAGGTTGTCTCAACTCATTGTTTTAACATAATGCATAAAGTAAGTTTGTAATGATATTTTGTTTTTGGTGTCTTATGTGAAGGATAATTATGTTAATTGATTCATGTAATTTTAATATAAGGATAAAAATTTAATTTTTATAATTGGTTTATGTAATTCTAATAAATAAAATTTTTATTTAAATATATAAAGTATAATATTGATAATTACTTAAATCTTATAAGTAAATAATAAAGTTAAGTTATTTAAATAAGTTTTTTTTTTAGTAATTAAAAGATATATGAAGTTATGGTTTTTTCGTTAATTATCAAAGTTAATGATGTATAAGTAGTCAATATTGTCATTTCTAGGGTGCTATGTATTCTTTTTATGCATGTGTTTATCTCGTTAATTACCAAAATTATACCAAACAATAAATCTTAAAGTTCAAGACTATACTTTTTCTCATCAATATCCTTACAATTCAATAAGTACTAACTATGTTTCTTTGTGTATTTTAACTTAATACAAATTTGGGATAACCATGATATTTAATAAATATGTATCTATACCATTGGGATGTTTTATTTTTTTAATTGGTTTCCAATGGTCCTTCCCATATTTAGTAGTATCCAACTTTAGTGAAACCGAAGTCATTTGGCTCAATAATTGAGACTAACGAGTTTTTATTTTTCCAGCGACCTAGGGCTTGCCGATAGACCCAACCACTATGATAAGTACATATGCAGAATAAGCATGAATGCCATAGCCTTGTTGAGGGTGATGACAACAACAAACTTTCACCACCCCGATAAATTATCAACAAAGCATTTTGAATTCAAAAATCACAATTTTCAACATATCTATAAAATATCTATAAAAAATTAAGGATATGGTTCTAAAGAAAAAAATGTACATTTGTAGCCTTATATTTTATCCATCTTTTTTAATATAGCAAAACTATCATAACTCAATTGTTAATGGGAAGTGAAGGCAACCACCACTAGCTCTTATCTATAAATGTGGACTTACTTATAATTGTTAGATTGTATATATAAATACTCTAAATGTTTTTAAAGCCTTTTATATAAATATAAAAAAATGTACCCAACACAACCATATAATGCATGGTCCAATGTTTTTTGTTTTTTTAATCTAAAGAAATGATTATTTGTTTATTTGTATTTATAGAGCTTATTATTATGTTAGTTTTTGTATATTTTATTTTTAGTTTTTTTTTATTGGTTGATATAGTGTTTGTGAGATTATGGTTTTTTATTTTTATGTATTTTTTTGTGACTAAGTTGAACCTTGACTAGGGCTAGTTTGTTTATTGGATGGAAGAAGACTAATTCACATGTATTGGGATGCTTATCACTAGGATTGTATAAGGCTTAATCATTTTTATTTATTTTTTTATGACTAGGTTGAGCTTAGGCGAGGCTAGCTCGTTTATTAGATGGAAGAAGACCAATCCACCCACAATGGAATGCTTATCACTAGGATTGTACAGGAAGTTTAATTCCCCTAAAGTGGCTTCCATCCTCAACCCTTCCCCATGAGGTTTGAACTTGTGCCCTGGCAAGGACTAAACCCCACACAAACCAAGTGGTCTACACCTCATGGATAGATTGCAATTTTTTATTATTTACATTGTATTTTTTAATATATAATTAAATATAATACTTTGAAAAATCTTGAAGTACTTAAAGTATATAGATCCAATAATTCAAATTTATAATTCCAATAAATTGATGTAACAATTTAATTTTAGAATTCCAATTCTTTTAAATCCAATTTAAAATAAAAATTATCAAAATATATATAAAAATAAGACTCGTATAGTTTCTTTTTGAATAAACTAGTTAATATGAGTTATGAAAAAAATAGTGTCTTTAAATTGTCTTTATCTTTGGGGAAATTAGTTAACATGTGTTATGAAAAAATATTTATATGTTTTAAAATTAGGCAAGTTAATGTTTAAACAAGACAAGTTGTTGAGCAACAAGTCCATGCCTTTTTGGTAGGAAAGCAAAAAGTGCAACAGGTGGTAGCTCTTCAAAATCTCAGCGTTGGACCTACAGCAATAGCACAAAGAAATCAAGAAACCAAGAAATTTCATAGATAAAACTGTAAACTATAGTTGCTTATAAAGACATAAGGTAACTTATATAGAAAAGCCTTCTATAAGGGACTGTGCTCAAACTTCATACTTATAGTACTCTACATCATACTAGTAGTAAGAAATGAGATGAAACCAACATAATAATAGTTATTGCCCATATATGTGCTTACTCATTGAGCCCTTTTTTACTCTAAATTGAATACAACATGATCACGTGAGCAGTGAATTTATGAAATAGGTAGAACTTAATACCAATATCATAGTAATGAAGCACATCACTATGAACATAGTAGTCACATTAATGGGAATAAGAGTACTATCTAGTTTAATGTACAGAGTAGAGAGATGATGCTTACATAGGATAAGGACCTGAAATCAACCTCATACATATCATATTCAATAAAGCTCAGTCTTTCTTCTCATTGCTTACTAAGCTCACTAACATAAGAGTATAAAGCAAGAAGATTTATAGTACAACTAATAATACAAAGCATTAACCAGGCTAATAATACAAAGTGTTAGTGTTGAAATTATTGGCTTGTCAATGACATGGACAACACGTGATAAATTGAAAGTAGTAAAAGCACTAAACTTTCAATGTGCTAATAATTTATGTGCGTTCGATGTCGTGTAATTTTAGATTTCATGTTGGGGTCAATCACATTTAAGTTTCAAAATTTAAAACTAACATGTATTAGTGTCAGTTATTAAGCAATTAATTCATAAACATAGTGTTGGCCAACAATGTCCATGTGGTAGGAAAATATCATCTACTTTCTAGAAATTTCATGATCAAGATGTAAAAATGGGGAGAAGTTTGAGGATTGATTGTACAAATTATGTAGTTATAAGTCGTTACCGTCATTTTGTAAATGGTAAATCTTGGAATATGGAGAATGATTCAACTAATTCCTTCTATTTATTTCTTCTGTCTATGGGCGTTTGAGTTTAACGATATTGCACATTGAGCACTTGCCTCAGATGTCAGTCAACTCACACCTTTTGAGTTTCAGTCAAGGGCGTCGAGCGAAGTATGAGCTAGAAATATTCAATATAATAATAAATGATATCATTATGTCACCCAAAAAATTCTTAAGAAATATAATTAAAAACACTCAGGTCCTTCTAGAATAAAATAACCGCAATGGTCATTCTGAGGACCTTCTTGCATGCATTATACGTGGTCTTGCATAGTATAATCATTTGGATAGCTCGAGAAGGAGGTCTCGAGGAGATCCACGAGGTGTCCATAAGTGAGGCCTCCATACTCATCTCGCCTGCAACAAATTATGTAGGTATCCCAACATGTTGATATCTTTCTTCCCAATAGTTCATGAATTACTTCGGCAAGTTCATCCCACCACCTTATGTGTCATGCTCCTATCCTTGCGGTGGTCTTTCAACCGCACATAGGCAAGTGCGGCACCGCTAGGCAATTTCTTTTCACCAATATTAATGAGTATGGGCTACGCCTAACATTCAACACTTAGTTATTTTTCAGTAAATCTATTAAGAATTCATCATTTTACACAACGAAATTAACATTCATCATCATTATCATATAAATATGCACAACGGATAACTTTATTTTAATGGGAGGGGCAACTCCCATATTAGAGTCTACCCAATAAAAATAATACAATCTTTTACAAGTATTTCTACTTATACAACATTTGCTAAGATTCACCTTATCAATTCTGCCAAAATACAGTAACTCGGCCTGCTCATTCATCAACACCCACTTTCTGTCCTTCAGGGTGGCCCATACTCGTGTCGTGCAGCTTGTCTTAGGGTAGAGGCACCCACCCTATCAGGTCGGGTTGCTCTTCGCAGCTCGTCTAGGAAGAGGTGCCCACCTGAGGTCACCCTCCGCAACTCGTCGCAAGTCAGCTCGTTTGCATCGGCAGTTCTCCATAACTTGTCTGCACAGGAAGCTCGTCCCCAGCTCTTCCGTATCAACAGTTTTTAGCAACTCTTCTGCAGACCCAAAACCTTCTGCAGCTCGTCGTTGGGTAGGAGCGCCCACCCCGCTGGGTTGGGTCGCTCTCCACAGGTCGCCGGGCAGGGGTGCCCACCTACGGCTCATCCTCCGGGAAGGAGCGCCCACTTGCAACTCGCCAAAATCCGAAACCTGTGTTTCTTCTTTCTTCCTTGGCTCAGCACTACGACCCTTGATCCGCTTGCACCTCGCCCTCCTTTTTTTGCTCTTTCCTTATTCCGCCCAAGTAATTGCTCAATGCTTATGCTTGAACTTCCTTGATGTATTTCCACCACCGAGGCACCATCAATATATACCTATTCTTCCATGGTTAAGGTGGGTTAGCCTACCTAGGCCGACCACCCAAGTCGCCCATGAAAAATACCAAAAGATGTGTCGGTCCACCCAACTCGTCGCTCTGCACGTCAGCCCACCGACTCATCGGTTTTTGACACCTCTATAAACTCATCGCACACGCTCTTCTATAATTAGATTATTTACCCTTTTTGTTTTTTCGACCCCTCGCCATCACAACTCGTCGTCACACACGCACCGGGGCGCGTTTAACTAAATGCACCCACTCGTTGTCGAACCTCGACTCATCGCCTTTAACAGAAGTTCGCCACCCCTTCATCGTTATCGCACATGCTCAACTCGTGGGCGCAACATACTCCCCCACTTTAAATGGTGGTTGTCCTCGACAATACCATCATACAACATTGCAAAGTGTTGCCAGATCCAAAATTTGCAAAATGTCCATGTTGCCCATCTCTACTCCAACATCGCATAAACCACCAAGGTTCATGACTCCATGAACAGGACAGTCTCCTCAATCCATGATCATCAACCACATCCATCGCAATCTCTACATCTTGCCCCATCGGGGAAGGCTGGTCCCTCCAACTCAAGCTACATGTTATCACTGCAACATATATCGTGTCAATCCCCATCATGTATCATCACCATGTGAACTGTTGTCATGATAATCCAACTCAACTCAACACATCTCAGTACACTGCTAGCCTTTATGACTCGAATTAGTCAGGTGATCAGTCCAACTGTCATGCTCAAATCACGATAATGAACCTCCTCATGTCATCATCAGTGATTTCTCTCAGCATCCCATCACAACATCAACTCAATCAAGAATCCATCCCATCTCCATCAAAATGTAAGTAAGCCATGCCCAGGCCCATGAAGTAATATCCATCTCATCCACAACATGTTGTCCATGATGTTGGTGTCAATGTGTTGCATGTCAATCAATTTCATTTATCCAAACATCATCATCCATATATGTGAAGTCCATCTCCTCAAAATGAAGAGATCCTCTCATCAAACCAAATCTCAATGTGCCACATCAAGGTCCATGAAGCAACCTCCATCACATTTGTAATATGCCATACCTCAAGTTTGTCAACAGGACAAGTATACACTTGTCTCATCATCCATGTGCTACCCATGGTCATAAACCAATCAGCCTCCATGTCTATCAAAAGTGGTTAAGTCGCGGCTCAACCCATGCCCAAGTGTTACCACCAAGGCATCATCATCATTGCAACTCCATCAACTCCAAACAATATGAAGCCTTCATCAGCTGCAACTATCTCAAGTCATCATGAACTCCTATGAATCATCTCCAGCCAACATCTCGGCAAGCATACTTGTCTTGGCCTCAAATGCCACTGCAAATTGCCTCTGCACTTCATGTAGTATGGATACTCCATAGTCTGCTCACAAATCCAACCAGTCCATGGCCTTATTTTACAAAGGTTCACAACATCCCCATCGACTCATAAGTAAAATGTCTCCATGTCGTATCAACAATCCATCCGCACAACATCCCTGCCTTGGCACTCCTCATTGGATATCCATAAATTACATCTCTACAAGTGTTCCTGCATAATGTCTCTACATAGTGTCTGCCATACTCCATCTATCTAACTCGATGTCCATGACTCTAGCTACCCATGTTATCTAACTAAGTAGACCCATCACAACATCTGGCATCTCATCCTTGTCCTCAATTAGGTTTAGTGCCCTCGGTCACTCAAACCACATATATCATCAAGTCATAGTTTCCTTCCATCATCGTTGCCTCCCCCACTAAAAGTCCACCAAGACTGCCTCTTGGTCTCAGCCATGAAGAAGTCCACCAAAGTATCAAATCATCATAACTTGGTGTTCCCTCTCTTTAATCTATCCATGAGTCGTGTCGGGCACTTAGCCAATTCTCCATATGGCAAAAGCATGATCCCTCATCCGCAATGATCATCATGTTCCTCCCTTGTCACGAGCATTTGCACCTCCTGCCATGAGGTCGCAAACTGCTCCAACAAGTTCTGCAACAATCAATGTTCCTTGCTTCTCCACACAACGTCCCATCGTAGACATCCATGGTAAGGTTGTCCATCGCATCGACAAATGTCGTCGCCCTTCCCTGCATATGGCCCATCCTCAAAATCCTTCAATGAAACACAAGTAGTAATAGGAATACTTACTCCGTCATGAGGCTCCTCCATGTGAGTGCCTTCCTCCATCAGTGTCTGCAACATGTATGATCCTGGTTCAACTTGAGCAATCAAACATGCCTCAAGTTCTTCCTCCATTGCGATCACATCTGCAACATCCTCATACATCACGACTTCTTCTTCTTCGTCGCAATCTGCAGCTACATCCTGCTCCATTTCCCAACCAAGTCAAAGAAGTTAGTCTTCAACATTTATTTCCAAGACCTCAAGTTCATCTCGGATTCGTGGGTTCTATTCTTTCATCAACTTCAACCTGCATAAGATCACCAAGAGCCTCCATTAGCATTCTTCCCAACTTGCCATGTCTCGTCGTTCATCTTGGCCCAAGCACAATGGTTCACCTATGTTAAACCTGTCACGAAGTGTAGTAGTAACACTTCAATCTGCAAAACTCAATTCTCTGAATCAAGCTATGATACCATCTATCATGCCCCTATCCTGGCGGTGGTCTTTCAACCGCACATAGGTAGGTGCGGCACCGATACCCAATTTCTTTTCACCAATACTAATGAGTACGGGTTACGCCTAACATTCAACACTTAGTTATTTTTCTGCAATTCTACTAAGCATTCATCATTTTACACAATGTAACTAACATTCTACAATATTTTACAAGTATTTTTACTTATAGAACCTTTGCCAAGAAACCACATGATTCACCTTAGAAATTTTGCCAAAATACAGTAACTCGGCCTCCTCGTTCAGCAGTGCCCACTTTTTGTCATTTAGGGTGGCCCACGCTCGTGTTGTGCAGCTCACCCTCGGGTAGAGGCGCCCACCCTCCCGGGTCGGGTCGCTCTCCGCAGCTCATCCGAGCAGTGACACCCACCCCAGGTCACCCTCTGCAACTCATTGCAAGTTAGCTCGTCCGCGTTGACAGTTCTCCGTAACTCATCCGCACAGGCACCTTGTCTCCATTGGCAGTGTTTTCGTAACTCATCTGCAGACCTGAAACCTTCTACAGCTTGTTGCTGGGCAGGAGCGCCCACCCCGCCGGGTTGGGTCGCTCTCTGTAGCTCATTGGGCAAGGACGCCCACCTGCGGCTCGTCCGTCAGGCAGGAGCGTCCACCTGCAACTCGCCAAAATCCAAAACCTGCATTTCTTCTTTCTTCCTTGGCTCAGCACTGCGGCCCTCAGTCCACCTGCACCTTGCCCTCCTTTGTTTGCTCTTTCCTTAGTCTGCCCAAGTAATTGCTCAATGATTATGCTTGAACTTTCTTGATGTCTTTCCACCACCAAGTCACCATCAATATATACTCGTTCTTCCATGGTTAAGGTGGGTCAGCCTACCCAAGCCGACCACCCAAGACGCCCATGAAAAATACCAAAATATGCATTGGTCCACCCAACTCATCGCTCCGCACATCGGCCCACTGACTCGTCGGTTTTTCAACACCTCTATAAACTTGTCACACACGCTCTTCTATACTAGCAAATTTCCCCTTTTCGGTTTCCCAACCGTCCAAGTAGGTCATCGCAACTCGTCATGTTACTCATCATGTTATGAAACCAGCTCACATAAAGATAGAAAACAAAGATCAATGCCTTAGAAATTAGCCTCTTCAAGGGGGCAACCTTTACATTACACAAATGAACAATTCTTGGATGATACAAATGACAAAACCTCCTTTCTATATATAAGAGTCTAAGGGGTCACAATAATAATAGTGGGCTTCTATGGGGCACAATAATAACAATATGGGGACAATAGGGGCACAACAATAACAATAAGGGCTACAATGACAATAGTAATGG